>VDFB02189579.1:88919-133466 GCA_007258455.2 Sequoia sempervirens
AAAAATGAAAAAAAGATTACAACCATTATTTGTGCACACATCACCTGAGAAAGAGTTACCTGAACTAGATATAAAAAAGTGTGTTATTGAGCCTACCATTATTGAGACCCCTTTTGGTATCCATCCAGAGTCTTCTGAAGAATTGCAAAAAAGGGTTGCAAAGTTATTTCAAGAATCTTATGAGTCTAGAGTTGGTTCATCCTTAGGAAACCAAAATCCATTCAAAACTTTCTTCACCCCTTGGGCATCTCAAGTCATGGCTGATCTCAACAATAACAACAATGATAACAATGCAAGAGCATTAGCCCACAACAACCCAGTCACTTTTGAGTTTACAATTGCACATCCTGAAGAGGACGCCCCTATGAAAAACATTCCCCATTCTGCTTTTCCCTTTTTTTGTCATCTTTCTATTGAGGATTCTAATATGTTTTTATTTGAGTTTGATGTGTTGTGCCACAATTATGACTATCAGAGCAATCCACATAAGCTCAAGTTATTCCCAACCACATTGAAGGATGCAACATTACGCTGGTTCATGATCCTTAGAAACATCAAAACACAGGACAACATGAAGGAAGTATTTTTGACAAATTACTAGGAGTATTGTAAAACATAAGAGGTTTGGGATGAGATTTTTCATATGACATAGAAAGAAGATTAATCTGTGGAAGATTACCTCGAACGCTTCATGTTTAACTTATGATGATCACGACAACCAAGGCTAACTCTTGATGCTATTAAAATGTTATTTCTTAGGGGAATAAGAGATGATACTATGGATGCATTGAATTTAATAGGTAAAGGTAACCTCTCTAAATTGAACTTTGATGATATTTATGAAATTTGCAAGAATTACTTGAGGTCTCAACATTCAAGGAAGAGTTATTCAAGTAAGCTTTCTTCTTCAAGAAATGCCATAGGTATAACAAAGAGTGAAATAGGTAATTTACTTGAAGATCTTAAAACTAACTTATTAAATCATATGGGTAAATAGATGGATACTTTGTATAATTGAAAAAAGCAAGAGGAAGCTGAAAGGGCCTTAGTTGTTGTATAGATGTGTGCCCGCCACAGCTGGTCTTCAGCAAAATTACGTTGCTTTCTTTCCACTTGGCACCTATTTTGAGTGTCAGTGGGGGAATTTCTATTAGGGACACCTACGTGGAATGTAGACGTCCACGTGGTGCACTTACGTCCCTGGAAGATTCCCAGGGCTGAACCTACAAAGGCGTTACACTTCTCATTGGTGGTCAACTTGTAATGCCCTCTTCGGTTGACCGACTTGAATATGGTCATTTTCTTCACTCTCTCCTTCAAATTCACTCCTTCAACAAGCATTTCATCTTCTAAGTTTTCAACTCAACTCATTTACACTCTCTTGCACTCACTCCAAGCATTCTAGTAGCACTTCGGCACTCCATTACAGTAACAACTTTACTCCATCATTTTAGTAGAGCAAGTTTGGGACTACGCCATTACAGTAGAGACTTGAGTACTCTCATTCTCTCCTCCATTAGCCTCAAGTGCTCTTGGTGGAGGTGGTAAGCATCCCATTCCTCTCCTCTATTACTTGGTTGAGTAAGCACATTTATTGTTTTGTAGTGTTTTAGTGTTCTACATTACATTACTTTCTCTATCATACTCGCTTTCATGGCTATCCATGGAGGTGGAAAAACCTAAATGGGGGTCTGATTGAGGTAGGCCCCTATAGCCACCCAACATTTTTCCTCCTCTTTGTGTGTAGGTGAACATGCTTTTGGGGAGCTAGCTGGCAAACAAATTTCTTTGTGAGATCATCCTTGCCTCCTTAACTCTCGCATTTTTACTTTATCATATTAGAGAGTATTTTGTCTACTTAATAATGTTATTTTGGCCCTTTCTTAGTAGTTAGCTAGGCTGTTAGCTTGTTTTGTTAGGTTCAACCTTGTCTCTTTAGTTGTCTAGTTCTATGGAAGCTAGCGCACTTGAGAGACACCAACGGGCCACGCTGTCATCCCAGGACTGTGCTTCCATTGCCGGGCAGAGAGCTTCGTGAAGTGTAGTCTTGAACCTAAAAACTAGCTCACCTAGCCCCATTCTATATTTTGGATCTGAAGAGTGATTGAAGGACTTTATAGTGCTCATCATTCTCGTCTTGTGTTTCCCAACACCCTGTTAAGTTTAGGTATGTTAGGGAAGCATTTCGCTCTTGGCTCTCTATGACCTGGGACCTTGAATTTGGTTGGTCCCCGTCTCTTACATTTTTGGTGAACTCGACGTGAACCAACATTTGTTCATCTGTTGGTGTTGAACCTCTCTCATGTACTCTGCGACCGTTGTATTCCTAAGTGTTGTGAAGGTTTATGAGCATCACAATCCAGTCTAAAACTTCTGGGTATATTGTTAGGAGAAGTGTACGACACCTCCTGATGGAAAGGATGAGGGTCACTACCAACTTCTCTATAGGACTTTTCTTTGGTCCTACCGTTAGTGTGGCCACACAGGAGCAGTTGTTAGGAGGTGAGATAGGATTCTCTAACGAGATCGAGCATGTCCCCACTCCTCCTGCATCTCCTACACCATCGTCAGTGGATGAGTATGAGGCTGTTAAAATCCCTCTAGAATATGTTTCCACCCTTAGCAAAGGGTTGGATGCTTTGAAAGATCATTTGGAAAGAAACCCAAAGATGGCTAGGGCCGATCGGGTCATTAGTGAATTGAAGTACATGATTGGAAAAGATTGAATAGGCTTGGAACTCCTAACTAGTATTACTAGTCTAATAGAAGCATGTGCTCCCTTGAACGCTCCTAGCATTATGTGAGGAGCTACTTTTGAGGATTATGAAGCATAGTTAGGAGTATTAATGCCTCCCACGCCTGTCTACATGGCTGATGTAGTCCCTTTTATTGGAATCCATTTTGTTTCTAAAAAAACTAAAACTATTAATGTAAACAAGGTCCCTTTGGGCTTTAGCTTCACTGCTCCTGTTATGTCTAGTGGTGGAGGTTTTAGCGGGATGAGTTGTGGGGGATTTGGTAGTGGCAATGGATATGGTAGCAGAGGTGGTGCTAGTGGAAGTGGTTCCGGTGGAGGTCATGGTGGTGGCTCTGGAAGCAGAGGTGGTTTCAGCAGAGGCCCTACTGGTGCTAAAGGCTCTAGTAGTGATTCTTGCAGAGGTCACACCGGTGATGGTTTTGGAGGTGGCTTTGGCAGTGGTTTTGGAGGAGGTTCCTCTGTTCCTCTATCTTCTAATGAACCTATTCTAAACACCCTTCTTTAGAATATGGGTAAGATGTAGAGACAATTGGCAAGTCTCTCCCAAGCCTCTGCCTAGCCTATCTTTCAATCCTTCTTTTGGCATAGCTCGCTGTCGGTTGCGATTCTGAACACTCCCTTCCCTCAAGGAATGGAGATCCCTAAATTTGAAAAATATGGTGGTAAAGGGGACCCACAGACACGTGTCTACCTTTAACGCTTTGTGCACTAATTTCTTCCACCATGATGTATTAATGGAGAAACTGTTTCCCCAATCACTCAAGGATACAACACTCGAGTGGTACTATTCCTTGCCTGACAATTCTATTTTCTCATTTGACCAACTTGTAAATCAATTCCTTAGGCAATTTCAAGCTAATATTATGCCGAAGATGACATTGTCAGATCTCATCCGATGTAAACAAGGAGATAACGAAAAAATCACTGATTTCATAGCTCACTATCAAGCACTTCTTTCACAAATCTTGTATCAGCTACTCGATTTTAACGTGCAGAAGGTATTCATAGGGAACTTACAAAGGCCTTGGAAAGAGAAGTTCACCCTTTTGAAGTACCCTTCTTTCATGCATTTGTGAGCAGCCCTATGAGAGTGCCAATAGATGGTTGTTCAGTTCAAGGGATCCTCCTTGCACTCCCATTCTGAGGGAAAGTCCATCATATCAATCTTTGGGAAACATAAGGCTATTAAGAATGTAGTAGCCACTGCTAATGACAATGACCTTATACGTAACCAAAAGTTCACAAAGTTACCGAAATCTTATTCTTCTATCTTACAAAAGTTGTTGAAGGATACAATCATAACCTTGCTGAGTCCTAAGCCTCTTAAGGAGCCTTACCCTAATTGATATGATGAGAGCACTTATTGTCAATACCATTGAGTTAATGGACATGATACTGAACACTGCATGCAACTGCATCATGAGATACAGGACCACATTGAGGATGGTACCATTCATCTTGATGGGAGTAAATAAAATGCTAACAAATTAATGACAAAAGCTAATAGTGAATTGTAGATATACACAGACCATTTTCCATCACACTCTACTAACATGATTATCAATCCCACTGATTCTATTGCTCAACTCGAGGCCCATGTTAACATGGTCGCAGTGACATCTACTACTTTACTTGCACTTGGTTCACTGGATATAACATTCACATCACAATATTTTCCCTTAAACAAGCCCACTTTCCTCTACATTCCTCCTCACCTTAATGGTAACATTGTGACAGGGGTCTTGGTAGACCTCGCGAGCTGTGCGAATGTCATCACAAAGGAAACATTGGTATCAAATTCATTACAAAGGGAAGAATACGAAGAAATGAAATCTACCATCCTTATGCACAATGGTATGTGTCTCAAATTGTATGGTTCAATAACCTTGTCCATCCTAGTTGGACCTAGGGCTATTGACACGGGTTTGGATGTTATTTCAGAGTCAAATCTATTCAAGTTGAAGCTAGGCATACCTTGGCTAGCTTCCATGTATGGAATCACTTCCGTTATTCACAAGTGTTTAAAATTTTCCCATGAAGGTGTTATGCATGTCATGCATGACATTGGATACTAGCCCTTGGTGTCCTATGGTGGATATCCATTAGATCACTTTTGGCCAACCCCAGTTGGTCTGCTCTCTTCGAGAACATACCTACTTTACAAGAATCATGTAAAGTATAAGATTGGGGGAAAGGGATAGCCCAAACTAACTCTTCCTATGATACAACAACCGGTCACCTCCTCTTCCCAAGAGAAGGAGAAGTCCACACTGACTGCTCCCCATTCCCAGAAGAGGGAGGAGAAGTCCACGTCCATTCCCTCTCCTTCTCATAAAGCAAAAGAGAAGGTTTCCTTTCCATGGACTGCCTTGCCCTCTCCCCTTTCTTGGGAAGAGTACTAGATGAGCTGGCCCGACAGCTATCCGCTGAGTCCAATGATACCTCCTTGGTGCAGGCCCAAGCTCAGGATCTTTGATCTCCCTAATGAATACCCCAGACCATGGGATTATTTATACAACATAAAGAGAGGTCCCCAAAGGGAATTTGATCCGTGGCCTCCTACTACTCTTATTTCCAAAGCAGTGAACGAGAAGAAGCCCATTGTTGAGGCTCTCAAGTTGAATCCCCTTGTTGCTCCTCAACTTGTTCCTCTTGCTCCCATTCAGGAATCCATTCCTCTACCAGAGATGGTCGTAGTGGACATGTTAGAATAGTAAAATTTTGAAATTTTTATGTTCTATTTGCATCCAAAGGTTCCAGTATTGAGTTCTCATTATAAGCTTCAAAGTCCTTCTCTATATTGGCTTGCTTGTTTTCTTTCATAAAATCCATTGAATCCATCAAGTTTTTCATTTTTCATTAAAAGACCCAAATTGGCAAGACATTGTAAAAGTCTCTCCGACTTGATTTTTCACTAATATATATTTGTTGCAGACTATCGGCAGGACAATTTGCTTGCTTCGGTGAACAAAAGGAATCATTTCGGCAAAGGGGAGTCATTGTCGGAGTAAAGATACAGCGAATACAGTGTGTTTTGCCGACCAGTGCATGTGGAAGTTTATCGCTCAAGATAAACATGTTTGGGAAAATGTTTCGACGAACTAATTTTTTCTTGCTGACAGGCATCCTGAAAAAAAGTGTATCGGCATATGTTGGGGCATCGGTCTAATGTCAGGGCGAAGACAATATGTCATACCGACTAATGCATAAAGGGGTTATTTCGGCCAGACTAATTGGTATCGGTATGAAATCATAACGAGACTATTTTGTTTTACCGATTGACTTGCAAACAGTGATCTTGGTAAGACTTATGTGCATCGGGGAAGGTCTAGGCGAAGGGGCCATTGTTTGGTCGAACTAAGTGCAAAGGTATTTCAAATCTATCGGTGAGAATTTATGGAGTCTTGCCGATTCAAATCCTATGCCGATGGAGATATGTATCACCGAGAGAAGAACTTGTTGGCATAAGTTCCACTGAAGTATGAATATTATACTGACAAATGGTTTGGGGTGAGTTTTACCGAATAGGAGTAATCTGGAGGAGTGATTTTGGTAGGACATTTGGTGTCAGTGTAAGTTTTCCCGAAGGTTCATTGTCTTGCCGAAGGTATTATTTCAATGGTTGGTATATTTCTTCAGTGAGAAAACTTGGTGGACATGCCGAAATGAGAATTCATCGGTGAAGGGGTGATTGTGTCTTAGTGAATGAAAATACATTGAAAATTACATATTGGTAAGATGCAAAGATATCTGTATAACATCTTCTCAACTTTGAAAGTCACAGCGAAGTGAGTAAGCAAAATGAGGAAATGGTCAAAATGGAGGTTATGGTCTGGAATGCTGTTGGAGATGCGGACACGTATGAGCGCCAGGATTATTTGGACCATCTCAACAAGACTCACTTATGGCTAAATAGGGCCTATTCATTCTCTATCTTGTGTTTTATAATTTGTATTTTCTATTTCTGAAAGGATATGTCCTTTCACATTCTCAATGTATAAATATTCATTTTGAAAAACAATATGATATAGATAGAATAAGATAGAGAGTAGAGAATACGGTGGAACACCATATTTCATAGGGTTGAGACTATGCTGTATGTTTTGAAGCCATGGAAATATCAATGAAAATCATCTAATTTGCTGGCGAATTCTGGTGTCAATTGTTGTGTTATGCCTATTGAAAGAACTATTTGAGTTGTCTCTAAAATTGATGTTTCTTGGTTATTTAAATCATCATAACAAGTATATGTTTGGTTTATCAGTATGTTTTTACTATATCTGTGAGATTGGTTGATAGGTTCTTTCAAGGAAGGATTAAACCCTTTTGATTAATCACAGTAACCAGGGAATTTCATTTAGATCAGTAAGAAGAACTCAGTAATCACAACCTTGCATTTTTATACTGGTTATAAATAAATATGCCAAACAATTTGAATGAATCCAGAAAGAAGTTATTTGTTTATGATTTCATTTGACTCTGCATATTATATAAGGCACTGGTCTCACTATTTCCATCATTTAGTTTTATTCATACTTTTACATCTGTTAACTAAGCATATTAGGGTTTAGTTTTGAATGTTGGTACACAATATATACCAATTTAGTTTTATTTTGTCCATTTCAATTCACCATCTTGGACAAATCATGGCATGAAGATAAGATCAATAGTCAAATTTGCTTCATTTATTATAGGTACACCCGCCTAGGTTTGGCAGTGCCTGGAGAGTAGAAGGTTTAATTCTTTTAAACCTTGTTCTGTTACCCTAAAATGTTGTGAAAGATTGGCAACCTTTTGTGGTGCAAACCTGCATTTTTGAGTGCTAACAAATTGGCAACTCTGCTGGGGATAGCAAAGAATCTGTGCCTTAATTATAGAGTCAGAAGTCCTATATACAGACTCCGCTGGGAATACCAAGTAACAATCTTTTTCTTACTTTCAAGAAGGTGAGTGGCGACTCTGATTAAGTAGTGCAATATGAATGGAAGAAGATCTCAATTTAGAGGAGGTAATTTTGGAGCTCCTCCTGGTAATAGTAAGTGGACGCATAAAAATGATAAGGCTGACAAGGGTAAAGGGAAAAGTGAGGACATGTGTTTAACAAACAAAGATAAATCATCAATACCTTTTGGTGAGAATTGCTTTGACACATGGAAAGATAATTCATCTGAAGAACCATGTACCCTAGAAGATCAGAGAAATCCTTTTTAAAATCCTCAAAAACAAGCTGAATTTGAAGCTAGATTTGAAGCTGAACGACTCAGAGTTCAATATGAATACGACCAAAAAATGGAGGGTAATCAGAGTGAACTTGCTAATCAGGAAATTCAACAAGAAGATTATGAATCTTTAAGTTATGAGTAAATTAGGGTGTGGTATGAATCTCAGAGAAAAGAAAGGGAAGAGCAAGAAAAGGCCCAAATGATTCAAGCAACGAGGGAATTCAAACTACAGAAAGCTCAGAATATTCCTCACACATCTGATTTTCCCCCAAAATATGTACCACCCCATAAATAGGGTAATCATGGTGCTGGGCATTCTGAACCACCAAGGATTCCTCACCATCAAATTGGGAATCAATATAGACAACCAAATCATCCACCTTATGTTCCCACACAACATCCAAATAATTATCCACCTCCTAGTCAGCGTCATGTGCCACAACAAAATATGCAGTACAATAATCCTATGTACCAATTTCAGCACCCACCTAATCCTCCTCCTTATCAATAAACAACCATGATCAGACAGTTTGATCTAGCAGGGTTTCAATTATACCCATATCCTATGGATAGCAGTTGGAGAGGTTTAGTACCCAAGTTTATAGGCAGTAATGCAATCACTGCTGAAGATCATTTCAGAAGTTTCAATGATTTTATTCAAGATTTGGATGTAACTTATGAAGATTTGCATATTGGATTTTTCATGATGTTTCTTGTTGAAGAAGCTAGGGATTGGTTCAATAGCCTGACAACTTCTATTTATTCTCTCCAGATATTTCAAGACCAATTCCTTGAACAATTTGGGAATTTGAGTGCACCAGACGCTGCTCTCCATGAACTAATGCGAATTCAGAAAGGTCAGAATGATTCAATCTTTGATTTTAACAGAAGATTCAATAAACTGCAGAAAATAATACCTCCAGGATCAAAGTTACCTGATTCTGTAGCATTAAGTGTTTACTTGAATGCATTTGACCCTAAAACAGGGTATGAGCTAAGAAATAGGTTCCCAAGGGACTTAACTGAAGCACAAAAGAAAGCATTAACAATAGAGAATAATATAAAAGCTGCTGGGATAATGAATAAGAGAGACAACCCTCGAGTTCCTCAACAAAATAATAATTATCAATATAAGCAGGAGAACACATATAGAAATGAAAGACCAAGGCCAAGGTTACATGACATGCCTTATAACATAAACTGGAAGGATGGGAAACCCATAACTGATAGGCCTAGAAGCAAAGATACTCCTAATCCATTGAAGAAGAAGGGAACGTATGTGGTGAATAGCAATTATTTTTGTGAGGCTTGTAATAAGCCACATTCCCCTGAATATTGTGTTGTAGCCCATAAAATGCAAGAAGAAGGATTGCTAATTGGAGATGATGGGGAAGATCATATGATCTACTTGACTTCAAATGCTTCTCATCATGTTGAGGAGAGGTACTCATCTTCGGAGGAGGGAGGTTATGAGTATGATGTTGCAGAGTGAAGGTATAATGTACATATGGCTGAGCAGCATGTTTTTTCTGACTCTGAGGATGATTATGGAGAACCACAATCTATAGAGGTGCCTGCTCACAATAATGTGAGGAGACTTACTGAAGAAGAGATAGAAAAATTGACTGTTGCTGCAGTAGAAGAAGCCAAGAATAAATACTAGTTGAGGAACAAGACAGTAAATGAGAAGGAATGTATCCCTAGGGGTATCTTTATGAAAGATCAGAAAGTTGTGCAAGGAGTTTCAAAGAAAAATGAAAACAAACAATGTGAAGAAAATAAACAGAATCCTATCCAAAAGGATGTAGTAAGAGAGCTACATAAAGAAATTCAAAAAAATGATCTATTAAGTAGAGGAGAAAAGGAAGTAAACAGAGGAGAAACATTAGAACAGAAGAAAGTAACTAAGGCAGAAGGTTCTTCTTTTGATTTTACTCAAGCCTTGTCTCAGGTAAAGATGTCTGTCCCACTTTTAGAAATGATGAAAATTAAGGAGTACAGGGACAATGCAATGCAATTGATAACAAATGAGAGTGAAAAACGTGCAAGTACTAAAAATAAGATGGTTGCAACAAATAAGCAAGATAAAGTAAATGTCCCAGAAATCTGCTTAAGTAATGTATTGACAAGTCCGCCACAGGTTGATCCTTTCTTTATCACATTACTCATAAATAATAAATTATTGAGGAATTGTATGATCGATTCTGGTGCCGCCATGAGTATTATGCCAGTGGGAGTGATGAAACAACTAGGTATGTGGGTGGATACACATGAAGGAAAGTGTTACGCAATGGATAACCGACCTGTTCCTGTGGTTGGTATAATGAAAGATGTAGAAGCCAAGTTAGCTGCTTACCCTCAAGTAGCTTACAATATCAATATAACAGTGATAGACACCCCTCCTCAATTCGGTATGCTTTTATCAAGGCAATGGACGATGGCTATTGGTGGAAATGTCCAGTTTGATCTGTCTTATGCAACCATTCCTGTAAATGGCCAAGAAGTGAAACTGTACAGGGAGCCGAGAATGAATCAGCTCATTGATTCTGTACCACAAGACCAAATTAATTGCTTTTGTGATGTTGATTTTAGGAGTTTCAAAATAGAACCAGCACAGCCAGAACTGGTTAATAGTGATCCTATTGAGAAGCATGTTGCAAGGAACCACAATGGTGTGTGGAAGATGTATTTTGATGGAGCCTGCAACCAAGAAGGAAATGGAGCTGGGATAGTATTTGTTTTGCCTGAAGGTAATACATTTAAGTATTCATTCTTGTTAACTTTCGAATGCACGAATAATGTGGCAGAGTATGAAGCTCTGTTAACTGGATTTAATATAGCGGTGAAGCATAAAATAAAGTTGCTGGTTGTTTTAGGAGATTCTGAGTTAGTTATCTCGCAAGTTAAGGCGAAATATACAACAAAAAATAAAAGATTAAAGCAATACAAAAATGCTGTATGGGATACAATAGAATTGCTTGATGCTTTCTTGATTGAGTGGGTGGATAGATCGAAGAATATAATGGCAGATTTTCTAGCTAATGTAGCATTGAAGAGAGATGATATTACACTGGCAGGAGTGTCACAAATCAAATTCAAAACAAGGCCTGCTGTGCCTGATAATGTATATAGTTGGCAAGTTTTTAATGATGACACTGATCTTTTAAAATTCCTTCACTGTATAGACCAGTATGAGTCTCAAGAGATTGACTTTAATGCCTTTGTTGAAGAAGTTGATGGAAAAGAGGCAGTCTTTGGAAAAGAGATCTTGCAACTTAAAACAAATAAGATTCCTAAAGGCTTGGTGGCATTGGAGAGGGTATATGATGGAAGTGATCGGTCTTTAACAAAACAAACACTAGTTGGAAGGGATGACATTGAAGAAATTAATTTGGGAACTAAGATGGCACCAAAAAAGGTGTACATAGGTAAAAGGATCAATCCTATAATTAGAAAAATGCTGATTGAATTGTTGAGAAAGTATAAACATGTATTTGCTTGGTCTTATGAAGATTTGAAAGCATATAGAGAAGACCTATTTCAGCATGAAATACCGTTGAAGCCAGATGCTAAACCATTCAGACAAAAGAAAAGGCCAATAAATCCAACTCTAGAACCTAAAATGCAAGAGAAGTTGGTGAAGCTCAGAGATGGTGGAATCATTAAGCCAATCAGACATTCAACCTGGGTGTCAAATCTAGTTCCTGTCAGAAAGAAAAATGGAGACATTAGATTATATGTAGATTTTAGAAATTTAAACATAGCGTCTCTTAAAGATAATTATCCTTTGCCTAATATGGAGGCCATATTGCACAAGGTGACAGGCTGTGAATTGTTGTCTATGATGGATGGATTTTCAGGGTATAACCAGGTCAAGGTTAAAGAGTATGAGAAATACAAAACAACATTCACAACCCCTTGGGGAACATATGTTTATCTAAGGATGCCATTTGGTCTCACTAATGTAGGGGCGACTTTTCAAAGAGCCATGGATGTGGCTTTTGCTGATTTGATTAATGTTCTCATGGTGGTGTATCAGAATGATCTCACTGCTTACTCTAAGAAGGATGAGGATCATGTTCATCATTTGGAAAAGGTATTTATAAGAGCCCTTGAATATGGTATTAGCTTAAATCCCAAGAAATGTAATTTTTCTATCACAGAGGGTAAGCCTTTGGGGCACATTGTTTCAAAGGAAGGGATTAGGATAGACCCTGAAAGGGTGGAGGCTATTGATAAGATTCCTGTTCCCAAGACTGTTAAGGTGATACAATCATTCTTTGGATAGATAAATTTTGTTAGAAGGTTTGTTTCTAACTTTGCTGAGATTGTCAAACCAATATCAAAAATGTTAAAAAAAGGACAAAAGATAGAATGGACTGTAGAAGCTTTGGAAGCTTTTGTGTCTATAAAACGAGCTATCAAGGAAGCTCCTGTTCTTAAGTCTCCTGACTTTTCAATACCTTTCCAAATTTTTTCATTTGCATCAATGCATACTGTTGCAGCTGTCATGCTATAGAAGAATGAAGACGGCTATGAGCAGCCCATATCTTTTTTCAGTAAGTCATTATAGGGTTCTGAACTAAAGTATGATATAATGGAGAAGCAAGCATTTGCGTTGGTGAAAGCTGTAAAAGCTTTTAGGCCATACCTAGTTGGAGCAAAGGTAGTTGCTTATGTTCCTCATGCAGCTGTCAAGGATATTCTTACACAATCTGAAGTAACAGGGAAAAGATGCAAATGGATCAACAGAATTCAGGAATTTGACTTGAAAATTCAAATTACTAAACTAGTCAGAGGTCAGGGTTTAGCTAAACTAATGGCAGAGGCAAATTTTGAAGCAAATCAGATTTGTAATGTAGAAGGAGAAGGTGTAATTGCAAGCATTGAGAATACTCAATGGTATGCAGAGATCATGCATTATCTTAAACATATGAAGTGTCCAGAAGGATTGAATGATAACCAGAAAAGAACACTGAAGTTGCAGGCATCAAAATATGTTTTTATGGATGGGGATTTATTTTGGAAAAATAGGGATGGTGTATTATTATTGTGTTTGGATGAGTTTCAAGCTAAACATGTTTTGAGTGAAATGCATGAGGGAGTATGTGGAGGACATTACTCAGCAAAAACAACAACGCATAAAATTCTCAGGGCAGGCTATTATTGGCCTACAATTTTTAATGAATCTTTTGCATATGTGAGAAAATGTGAAGCTTGTCAAGAGTTCTCTGGGAAATTGAAATATTAGGGAGCTTTTCCATTAAGACCTTTGCAGGTTGATGCCCCTTTTCATCAATGGGGAATTGATTTTATTGGAGAGATACAAGAAAAATCAAGTGGTGGACATAGGTGGATATTGGTGGCCACTGATTATTTCACCAAGTGGGTAGAGGCCATCCCAACTAAACAAGCTACAAGTAAGGTGGTGACACAGTTCCTGATGGATAATATTATTACTTGATTTGGTTCACCAATGAGGTTGATTACTGATAACGAGATGTGTTTTAGATCAGATGAATTCAAAGGATTTTGTAGCACATATGGTATTGCCATTTCTTATGCAGCCCCTTATCATCCACAAGCTAATGGACAAGCAAAATCTAGTAATAAGAGTCTTCTAAAGATTATAAGAAGAATGTTAGATCAAAATAAGAAGGCTTGGGATTCAAAATTAAGATTGGCTGTATGGGCTGATAGAATTACAGTGAAGAAGGCAATTGGGAAATCCCCATTTGAGTTAGTGTATGGAACACAGACCAGCATGCCCTTGTAAAACTTATTACCAGTTTACAGGTTTGTTCTTCAAGAAGATTTAGATATTCCTGAACCCATGGAGGAAAGAATGGAGCAACTAGCTGAATTGGATGAAATGAGGAGAGTGGCTCAGAATCAAAATATAAAGTTGCAGAAGCAGATGAAATATTTATTTGACAAAAAGGTGAAGGATAGGAAATTTGGAGAAGGTGATCTGGTACTGATGTGGAATGCAAGGTTCCAGGAGAAGGGAAAACATGGGAAGTTTGAAGCCTTATAGCTAGGGCCTTTTATGGTGGTTGGAAAGAAAGGTGAAGACTCATACTATTTGCAAAATACGGCTGGTGAAGATAAGGAATTTCCTGTACATGGGCAATTTCTGAAACAATTTTTCTCTTGAAATAATGTAGAGGAGTAAGGGTTGCCAGTGCATGGACAACTCTTGATGGTCCTCTTTGAAATTATTTTCCATGCACAGTAGTTTAGGGAATGAAAGGAACATGATTTGCAAGTACATGGACAATCCTGATTTTCCTTCTTTTCAAATAAAAATTTCCATGTACAGTAGTATAGGGTCTCATTCATTGCCATTGCCATTTTTTCCACTCTGCTCACATGCTCCATCACTTTGAGTTTGGTCTGCTCACCTAGAAATCTGAATCCTTGCAATGATCTCACTATCATTCATCCCCAGACGAAGCCACTGTTAGAACAGTAAAATTTTGAAATTTTTATGTTCTATTTGCATCCAAAGGTTCCAGTATTGAGTTCTCATTATAAGCTTCAAAGTCCTTCTCTGTATTGGCTTGCTTGTTTTCTGTCATAAAATCCATTGAATCCATCAAGTTTTTCATTTTTCATTAAAAGACCTGAATCGGCAAGACATTGTAAAAGTCTCCCCGACTTGATTTTTCACTAATATATATTTGTTGCAGACTATCGGCAGGATAATTTGCTTATTATAAGAGTCTTCTGAAGATTATAAGAAGAATATTAGATCAAAATAAGCACATATGGTATTGTCATTTCTTATGCAGCCCCTTATCATCCACAAGCTAATTTTTTCTTGCTGACAGGCATCTTGAAAAAAAGTGTATCGGCATATGTTGGGGCATCAGTCTAATGTCATGGCGAAGACAATATGTCATACCGACTAATGCATAAAGGGGTTGTTTCGGCTAGACTAATTGGTATCGGTATGAACTCATAACGAGACTATTTTGTTTTACCGATTGACTTGCAAACAGTGATCTTGGTAAGACTTATGTGCATCGGGGAAGGTCTAGGTGAAGGGGCCATTGTTTGGTCAAACTAAGTGCAAAGGTATTTCAAATCTATCGGTGAGAAGCTATGGAGTCTTGCCGATTCAAATCCTATGCCGATGGAGATATGTATCTCCGAGAGAAGAACTTGTCAGCATAAGTTCCACCGAAGTATGAATATTATACCGATAGATGGTTCAGGGTGAGTTTTGCCAAATAGGAGTAATCTGGAGTAGTGATTTCGGTAGGACATTTGGTGTCGGTGTAAGTTTTCTCGAAGGTTCATTGTCTTGCCGAAGGTATTACTTCAATGGTTGGGTATATTTCTTTAGTGAGAAAACTTGGTGGACATGCCGAAATGAGAATTCATCGGTGAAGGGGTGATTGTGTCTTAGCGAATGAAAATATATTGAAAATTACATATCGGTAAGATGCAAAGATATCTGCATAACATCTTCCCGACTTTGAAAGTCACATCGAAGTGAGTAAGCAAAATGAGGAAATGGTCAAAATGGAGGTTACGGTCTGGAATGCTGTTGGAGATGCAGACACGTATGAGCGCCAGGATTATTTGGACCATCTCAACAAGACTCACTTATTGCTAAATAGGGCCTAGTCATTCTCTATCTTATGTTTTATAATTTGTATTTTCTATTTCTGAAAGGATGTGTCCTTTCACATTCTCAATGTATAAATATTCATTTTGAAAAACAATATGATATAGATAGAATAGGATAGAGAGTAGAGAATACAGTGGAACACCATGTTTCAGAGGGTTGAGACTATGCTGTATGTTTTGAAGCCATGGAAATATCAATGAAAATCATCTGATTTGCTGGCGAATTCTGGTGTCAATTGTTGTGTTATGCCTATTGAAAGAATTATTTGAGTTGTCTCTAAAATTGATGTCTCTTGGTTATTTAAATCATCATAACAAGTTTATGTTTGGTTTATCAGTATGTTTTTTCTGTATCTATGAGATTGGTTGATAGGTTCTTTCAAGGAAGGATTAAACCCTTTTGATTAATCACAGTAACTAGGGAATTTCATTTAGATCAGTAAGAAGAACTCAATAATCACAACCTTGCATTTTTATAATACTGGTTATAAATAAATATGCCAAACAATTTGAATGAATCTTGAAAGAAGTTAGTTGTTTATGATTTCATTTGACTCCGCATATTATATAAGGAACTGGTCTCACTATTTCCATCATTTAGTTTTATTCATACTTTTATATCTATTAACTGAGCATATTAGGGTTTAGTTTTGAATGTTGGTATATAATATATACCAATTTAGTTTTATTTTGTCCATTTCAATTCCCCATCTTGGACAAATCATGGCATGAAGATAAGATCAATAGTCAAATCTGCTTCATTTATTATAGGTACACTCGCCTAGGTCTGGCAGTGCTTGGAGAGTAGAAGGTTTAATTCTTTTAAACCTTGTTCTGTTACCCTAAAACGTTGTGAAAGCTTGGCAACCTTTCGTGGTACAAACCTGCATTTTTGAGTGCTAACAGGACATTCCCATGGTTGAGTAGGAGCCTTCTGCTCCTTCGCAACCTCTAGCCTCCAACTCAAAGAGTCATAGAAACCCCCTTGTGCACAAGTGAAAATGCTAGTGAAAGGCTCTCTTGGCTGACCAGGCCACCTCACAAAGGAGGGAGGAAGAGATGACCTCCCTTACTTTAGGGCCTCCTGTAGTGTCTTCCTCTCCCCTTCCTTCTGCCTCTCTCTAGTCTAGTTTTGTGTTGCTTCCAACTTCCGTTGCGAGTATGAATGCACCTAACCCCAAGGGGGTACAAGTGTTCATTGCTCCTTCGGTGGAGCTGCCTTTGTTGATATCCATTCAAAATATCCAGCCTTTCCCAAAGCCTGTGGATATGACTAATACCTTGGTTGTATCCATTGTGGTTATTTCCTCCTCTTCCTTTGCACCTCTTGCCTCATTTGTGGGGAGTTCATCTCCTTTTATGAAGCAAAAGGTGGAGTGTGGTCCTTCTAGCAGTGAAGGGCATAAGAGGAGCCTACCTTCTTCACAAGGTGGTCCCATGTTGACTTGTTCTGTCCTGGTGACATAACCTATCCCGGCTTCCCATAAGTTTGTCACTACTCCTAAGTCATTCGACGAGCCTGACAGTGAATCTCAAGCATAGCCAGCCCCATCTGTTGAAGTGAAACACGATGCTCCTGTAGGGTGCATGTTTAACTTTGTGGATGAAGTTCCGACCTTGTCAGTGGTCTTCATGAAGTCGCTGACCTTAGCTCCATAAGAGCTCGGTGAAGAAGACCTTGTGGGGCCTTCTTCCTTGGCCCTTTTTGTGGGAGGGTTGAATGCTCCTCCTCTTAACATCCCACCATTACAGGCTCGTTCTCCTTCCCCCTATGATGACCTAGAGTGAGAAGCAGGCGACCTCTTGGTTGATTAGTGTTAGGAGGAGGCCTCTTCTTGATCTTGTGTGTGTTTTGTGATGTGTTCCCCCATGTTTGTGCTATGTGTGCCTAGATGACCCTTGTCACCCCTATTGGTGCTTGGATATAGGCATAGTTTTTGTGTGGTAAACCTTCCTCTATTTGGATCGTCATTCTTCCATGTTTGTGCTTGATTTTTGATAAATTAGGGATGATGCAAAGCATCAGGGGCATTTAGGCTTCCCTTGCATGTTGACCCATTTTTTTATTTTTATTGTCTCCCTGTGCATTCTTCACATGGTCTAATATAGTATGGGGTTGAAGACAATTCATTTATACACTATATATATATATATTTATGAGCAGTTGTGACCCTAAAATATCAGGCTACCCCTATGCCCTTTGTTTTTATTTTTCTCTTTCTCTTTCTCTTTTCTCTCTTCTTTGCTTGAGTTGTCCCTCTTATGTGTGAGAACGCCTTCACTTCAACATTCTAATTTTTAGAAAATGCATTCGTTTCCAATGAATCTTTTCTTGAAAATCTTAGCAAATCTTTCTTTAGAATCACATTCTCAATTCGGACCCCTAACATAACATGTTTCCTGCATCATGGGTTCATAAAGAAAGGACTTGAAACCCTTCCTTTGAAGTGGGAACATCATTGACCTTTCTCTCGTGTGGAGGCATATTCTTCCTTTCAAATTCCTTGATGAAGTGAACATCTTTCAAAAGGATCCCTTGATGATGGATTGATTCAAGAAAGAAACATCTGCTCTAAAACTGTGTGTCCCTTGAGTGGACCCCCTCTTAACAACGGGCTCCCAAGGGACCCCTTTAAAATTCTTCCAAATTGTCGATGGTTTGCACGATTTCCCGCTCACTTGCCTATGTGGCCGCATCTTGACTCTGTGGAGTCTGCTTTCCTAGGTTTCCTCCATGTGAGAGATCTTGGGGGATACCTCCCTGTAGGTCTAAGAGCTTGTAGGGAGCTTCCTCCATGCGAGAGATCTTGGGGGTGGCTCCCCTGCAGGTCTGCGAGCCTGTAGAGTGCTTTCTTGGGTTTCCTCCATGCGAGAGATCTTGGGGGTTACCTTCCCTACAGGTTTATGGTCCTATAGGTCAATTTCTTGGGTTTCCTCCATGTGAGAGATATTGGGGGTTACCTTCCCTATAGGTCTACGAGTTTTTAGGGAACTTCCTTTGGTATTCTTCATGTGAGAGATCTTGGAGAATACCTTCCCTACAGGTTTGCGGGTTTGTAGGGTGATTTCCTGGCTTCCTCCATGTGAGAGATCTTGGGAACGCTTCTCGGATATCCTCCATGTGAGAGTTCTTGGGGGACACCTTCCTTGTAGGTCTACAGGCCTGTAAGGCACTTACTTCTTGGGGCTTCCTTCATGTGAGAGATCTTGGGAGTTGCTTCCTTGTAGGTCCGCGAGCTTGTAAGATGCTTTCTTCAACTTCATAGTTCTGAGAAGCTATGAAGTCCTTTGCTTTCCCTACACCTTCAGGTTCTTCGTGGTTTGCTTCCTCGATGATTCAAATATACATTTCTAACCTTATTCATTCCTTGATCTACTTTACCAAAGCACTCATCAGTACTCGTGCTCGCTAAAGTGGGGGCAAAATGTATAAGAGTGAATTTTCACCCCTTATGCAAATTCCCGTTTTGTCCTTCTCCACTTTAGAAAATCAAGTTTGGAGGATTAATTATACCTAAGCCTGCTGTTTTCTTTCCACTTGGCACCTATTTTGAGTGCCAGTGGGGAAATTTCTGTTGGGGACACCCATGTGGCATGTAGATGTTTGCGCGGTGCGCTTACATCCCTGGCAGATTCCCGCTATTGAACCTGCAGAGGCATTACACTTCTCATTGGTGGTCGACTTGTAATGCCCTCTTCAGTCGAACAACCTAAATATGGCCATTTTCTTCACTCTCTCCTTCAAATTCACTCCTTCAACAAGCATTTCATCTTCTTAGCTTTCAACTCAACTCATTCACACTCTCTTGCACTGACTCTAAGCATTCTAGCAACACTTTGTCACTCCATTGCAGCAACAACTTTACTCCATCACTTTAGTAGAGAAAGTTTGGGACCACACCATTGCAGTAGAGGATCGAGTACTCTCATTCTCTCCTCCATTAGCCTTGAGTGCTCTTGGTGGAGGTGATAAGCTTCCCATTCCTATCCTCTATTACATGGTTGAGTAAGCACATTTACTGTTTTGTAGTGTTTTAGTGTTCTACATTACATTACTTTCTCTATCATACTCACTTTCTTGGCTATCCATGGAGGTGGAAACACCTAAACGGGGGTCTGATTGAGGTAGGCCCCTATACAACCACCCAAAATTTTTCCTCCTCTTTGTGTGTAGGTGAACATGCTTTTGGGGAGCTAGCTGGTGAACAGATTTCTTTGTGAGATCATCCTTTCCTCCTTAACTCTCGCATTTTTAATTTATCATATTAGAGAGTATTTTTTCTACTTAATAACATTATTTTAGCCCTTTAGTCATAGTTAGTTGGGCTGTTAGCTTGTTTTCTTAGGTTCAACCTTGTCTCTTTAGTTGTTTGGTCGTATGGACACCAGCACACTTAAGAGATGCCAGTGCGCCGCGCTGTCATCCTAGGAATGCACTTTTTTCCTCAGGCAGAGAACTTCTTGAGGTGTAGTGTTGAACTTGAAAACTGGCTCGCCTAGCCCCATTTTGTATTTTGGGTTTGAAGAGTGATTGAAGGAATTTATAGTCCTCATCATTCTCATCCCACAATTCCCAAGACCCCGTTAAGTTGAGGTAAGTTAGGGAAAGCTTCCACTCTTGGCTCTCCATGACCTGGGGCCTTGAAAGTGGTTGGTCCCCCTCTCTTACAGCTATATTATTCCCAACCTGGCATAAGAGACATAGTAGCGAGGATTTCCCTTATAATAGGACAAATATTTCATCTTTAGAGGAAGCTAGTAAAAGTTCTACCTTAAGGCCTCTTCCCGTAGGTGTACCTAATATTGAATATTTTGAGGAACCTATCTACTACATGGCCCCAAGGTGACCTTTTCCACCTCGAGTAATGCTGTTGGTGGGAATAAGTCTTGTAATTAGTTTATTCCTTTACTAGGGACTTAGGGGACTTAATTGACATGTTAAGTTTACTTAGGATATTAGTTGTATCTTCTAGAAGTCTTAGTTGTCTTATCTAGACTTTACACTTTCCTAGGTAGTTATGAGTTAGTTGTCTCATGTGATAGGATTAAGACACTTGTTATGATCTTGTCTTATCCTATCTCTCATCCTTGCCTTTATAAGCAAGGCATCTCTAGCATATTTTGCATAGCATTGTATTGTATTGTATTGCATTGATCATATTGTATCATATTGCAATCCTTGTTTGGTGGAATATCATCTTCCATTGTTGCTTCTCTCTATCTCTTGTGGAAGTTCTTTGGTGTTTCAGATTGAAGATCTTGGGTTGATCACTTCAACATGGTATTAGAGTTTGAATCTGGCATGCCCCTTCCATTTTTTTCATTAGAGAGTTTCCATCAAGTTTTCTATTGTGATTTGAGTTTCTTGTATCCTATATTGCATGTATGGATTTTGGTGAGATTTGGTGATTGCAACACTTTTGGCTATAGAGGTAGTATTTTAGGCTATCCCATTGCATCCAAGAGGCTTGAGAAAGCCATAGTTGGCTTTTTTTTCACGTAGTTTGGTCACAATTTGCATTTTTGGCA
Source organism: Sequoia sempervirens (assembly GCA_007258455.2). NCBI lineage: Eukaryota > Viridiplantae > Streptophyta > Pinopsida > Cupressales > Cupressaceae > Sequoia > Sequoia sempervirens. The sequence continues at coordinate 110,067 of VDFB02189579.1, forward strand.
AAGAAGGGTTTGAAGCTTAGATTTGGTGAACAACATTTTACAAGAGCATTTTTTGCAAAAAATAAGCCTACCATTGTGTCCGGGTGGCCGTTTCTAAGTTTTTTGATATATAATTTTCCCATATTTGGTGAAATTTGTTTTCGAGGCAATTTTTTTTTAGCAAAGCAGGCCGTATAGCCCCCCTTGCGTAGGTACGTGTCGTCGTCAGGAAATTTTCTTTAAAAAATTCTTATTTTCAGCTTTCTTTTTGAGCGGTATTTGTAAAAATTTCAAAAAAAATATATAAAATTTTAAAGCCCATAGTGCTTGGTTTTCAAGTGCTTATAGCGCTACACATTTGGGGGGCCCACATCAGACTTAAGTCTGTGGACACCACTAGCCGCCAGTGGTGACAGTCAAGGCCTTAACTGTCCGCCACAACCATGACTGCCAGGAGTGGCAGGTAACTCCCTAACCATTGGTGACAACAACATTGAAGTCTTCAGACAGCCAGGTGGGCGGTGGAAACCTTAACCACTACTTCAACTGCCATGGGTGCCGCCAACAGTAAATGCCAGCCTTGACCATCAGCAGCCAAAAGTCAAACCACCAACACAAGCCGTGCATGTGACACTAGAGAGCTAGACCGCTAGTGGTGTATTGACCGCCGATATTTTTTTTTGCACTGGAGCACCTGGTCATGTGGGTGACTGATGGCTAGCCCCTGAGGGCTTAAATTTTGCACCGAGATAGTGTTAATTTTTGCTTTTGTTTAGCATTGAAGGTGCCTAATATAGGCCTTTTTTTCATTTTTGCATAACTTTTTGCCACAGAGTCGGATTTTCGCAAACAAGATATCGTTGGAAAGCTGGTTCAATGAACTTCGTAGTGTTATAGGTGATTTTTCCATATTTTGAAATTTTTGCCAATTTTTTCCAGCTTGAAGGTACAAGTACATTTATTGCTTCTTCTTGGCATAACTTTTGCAAATGAAGTGGAAATTTGGAATTTTTTTTTTTGAAATTGCTCAGAAAATAACAAGAAATCCATTTGTAACCTCTATTCTCACTTTTGGCAAGTTATTTTTTCTAAAAATTGTAAAAATCACCATGTATTATAAATGGTTGATTTGAGCTTGTCACTTGTAAAAATTGCAAAAATTCTTCATTGTAATTTGCTAGGGTGTTACAAAATTAGTTTAATACAATTTGGGGGGGTAAAAGGCTCAATTTAAGTGCCACATTTTCTTCTTTATTTTGGTGTTCATGGCAGATCTAAGGAAAATTGAACCACTCACTCCACACAATTATCATACATGGAAGCTAAAAATGACTCAATTGTTACAATCTAAGGGTCTATGGCCAATGTTAGATGCAGAAAAACTTGAATTTACAAGGGATTATATAAAAATTGTGCATAGATGTAAAATGGATGAAGCAAAAGGGCTCATTGGCTTACATGTATATGATAATTTGTTGTTTCATATTTTAGAGTGTAAAACACCTAAGAATGTTTGGGATAATTTTGAAGAATTGTATGGAAAATCAAATTAGTTTTGAGTCTTGTACCTTCAAGTAGATCTACAATCACTCTCTCCAGATGCATTTCCTTCAATTAAGGATTTCCTTGCACAATTCAAGTTGATTTTGTCACAGTTGAAAGGATGTGGGCAAGATAAATCTAGTGATGAATGTATCTTATTGATTTTGTCTAAGTTAAAGGGCCCTTATCAAGTGTTTTCTTCTACTTTCTATTCAACTATTGATGCAATGGGGAAAGATTACAAAATTCCTACATTTGAGTTGTTTTGTGAGTGTTTTACTAGGGAGGAGGCCAAGTTGATTTAGTTGGATGCCTTACCTAATTCTAAGAATCATGCTCTCATGGCTCAATCATCCAAGGGTGAAGGAAAGAACAAGAAGAATCCCAAAGCATAATCATTTTCATGTAGTGAGAATCACTCCAAACCGAAGCTGAAGAACAATTATAGGTCCACTCCATCTCCTTCTTCTTCTACCTCTAGAGATTCTTCTTCCAAGTCCAAGAAAAAGAAAGGAGAACCTTGTTCATTTTGTGGAAAAACTAGGCATGATGCAAGTCATTGTTTTAAGAGATTGGAAGCCTTGGAGGAAGCTATGAAAAAGCACAACATTTGAGTGGCTAATCCTTCTTCCATGGGAAAAGGGAAATCTCTTTCAGCATGGGCCATTCATTCATCTTCAGATAGTTGGATTCTTGATTCAGGTGCTTCACATCACATGACCAATTCACGTGATCTTCGTGATTCCATTATTCATACTTCTACTTCTCAGATTGCAGTTGGGAACTCTTCACAGATTCCAGTTTTGGGGATAGGCTCCGTTCAAATGCTAGATGGGTGCATTGAGGATGTTCTTCTTGTTCCTGATATTTCAGTGAATCTACTTTCCATATATCAAATTTGTCATTTTGGAGATGGGAAGACAGTTGAGTTTACTCCATTGAATGTGACTATTAGACAGTTGTAGGATCTTGAGAAGGTTGTTGCTATAGGGATAGTTGATCATGAGAACCATTTGTATCAATTTGATGGCTTTGAGTCTTCATCGGGTTCTTGTTTTGTTGCTCATGCTGATTCGATGAGCAAGCTTTGGCATGAAAGATTTGGGCACTTGAACTACAAATATCTTTAGCAAATGCAAGAACATAACTTAGTGGTTGGTCTTCCAAAGATCACTTTCATGGATGGTGTTTGTCAAGGTTGTGTTCTTGGCAAGCAACATCAAGATCCTTTTCCTAAGGGTCAAGCTACACGTGCAACCACACCCCTTGAGTTGGTCCATAGTGATCTCATGTCATTCCCAACTCCTTCTTTTTCAGGGGCTAAGTATGTGCTAACATTCATTGATGATTTTTCCCACCGGACATGGGTCTATTTTTTAAAGCTCAAGAGTGAAGTCCTCACCAACTTCAAGACCTTCAAAACATTTGTGGAGAAGCAGTCAGGTTTTTCTCTACACATAGATAATGGGGGGAGTATTTCAATCAGGCATTTCAGAATTTTTGTAGTGAGCATGGTATTCTTCATCAACACACAGTACCTTACACTACTCAACAAAATGGTGTGGAAGAGAGAAACAACATGACTCTTAGGGAATTTGTCAATTGTATGATTTAGTCTAGGTCCATGGCACCAACATTTTGGGCTGAATTTTTTAATTGTGCCAACTATATTCAAAACCGTATGCCCTACAAGGAAGTGCAGAATATGACCCCTGAGGAGGCTTGGTCTCATCGCAATCCTAATCTATCCTTCTTTAGAGTATTCGGTAGTGAGGCTTGGGCATTCATTTTGAATGGTTAGCGTAAATCCATGGAGAAGAAGAGTTAGTGGTACATCTTTGTTGGCTATTGTGAGGATGTGAAGGCATACAAATTGTTTGATCTTGACACATGAGAGGTTCATTTCCGATGTGATGTTCAGTTTGTTGAGACCTTCACACACTCAAATCCTCCTTCAACTTATTCTTCATCACAACCTACTCAATCTTCTTCAGTTGATGATGCTTTGTTACTTGAGGAAGATTTTGATGATGGTCTTGATGCACCTCCTCCTCTTTCACCCACTAGGCCACAATGGGCTTGAGTTACTCTTGAGGAGGCTGGTCCTCTTGTTGGTGATCCCACAAAAACTCGCCACACTCATTCTCAGACATCAGGAATTAGTCTTTTGAGTCATGCTATTTTAGATGATCCTGAGAAGTTTTCAAATGCTTCAGGTATTCTAGAGTGGGGTAGTGCTATGGCTAATGAGTATTCTTCTTTGATGAAGAATCATACTTGGGATCTTGTGCCTCATCCTAAGGGAAGAAAGTTAGTTCCGTGCAAGTGGGTGTATCATACCAAGTATGTAGTAGATAGCTCCATTGACAAGTACAAGGCTCGTCTTGTTGCAAAGGGGTTTTCTCAGGTTGAAGAAATTGACTATTCCAAGACTTTTTCTCTTGTTGCCAAGATGGATTCTATTCACCTTGTCCTTGCTATAGCTGCATCACAGGGATGGTCAGTGTATTAGATGGATGTGAAGAGTGCTTTCTTGCATGTGGATCTTCATGAGGAGATCTATATGGAGCAGCCACCAGGTTTTGTGCAAGACTCTTCACTTGTTTGCAACCTTCGACGTTCATTGTATGGTCTCAAACATGCCCTTGGGTTTGGTATGAGAAGATGGATAGTTTCTTTCTTGCTTTTGGCTACACTCGCTACCATTTTGATCCAATAGTTTATACTTAGCGACATGGAGAGGATCTTCTCATACTTGTGCTCTACGTGGATGATTTGATTCTCACAGGGAGTTCTACTTCCATGATTCAAAGTACACAACAAGCATTGATGGAGCGATTTGATATGACTGACCTTGGTATTTTGCATTACTTCCTTGGTCTTGAGGTTCATCAGACTTCTGAGGGGATCTTCATTTTCCAACAGAAGTATGCTCTTGATTTTCTTTAGAGATTTGGCATGGCTGATTGCAAGCCTGCCCCTACTCCATTCCAGTTAGGAGTTGTACTGTCTACCAGTTGCACTACGCCTATAGTTGATCCTACCTTGTATCGACAGTTGGTTGGCAGTCTTTTGTACTTGACACATAGTCATCCTGATATTTCCTTTGCGGTTGGACTTGTCTCTCACTTCTCATAGGAGCCTCATGAGAGTCATTGGAAGGATGCCAAGCATATCTTGAGATACATTTAGGGCACTACACATTTTGGCATTCACTACACTTCAGGTGCATCTTAGATTGTGGGCTTCACTGACTCAGATTGGGCTGGTGATGTCAATGATTGGAAGTCTACTTATGGTTTTTTTTTTGCCTTGGTTCTGGTCCGATTGCATGGTCATGCAAGAAGCAGACTGTTATTGCATTATCATCAACAGAGACTGAGTATCGAGGTGCAGTGTTGGCTATTCAGGAGGTTTTGTGGCTTTGTCAGTTGATGACTGAGTTTGGATTCCCTTCCACTCAACCCACTACTCTTTGGTGTGACAATCAGAGTGCCATTCATATCTCTCGCAACCTAGTGGAGCATCATTGTACTAATCATATTGAGATCCACATGCACTTCATCAGGTAGCTCATCTAGGATGGTGTTCTCAGCTTGGAGTATTTGCCTACAAATCAACAGGTTGCAGACATCCTCACTAAACCTTTGGCATCGCCTCGCTATCTTCAGTTGTGATCGATGCTTGGGGTGAAGGAAGTTTTCCTTGGGGGGTCTTGAGGAGTCTTCCTTCCTTCATTATTTTTTAGCTTTCTTTGTATCTTTTTCTCTCTTTTGGAGAGGAGTTTTCTCCCACAGGGTTTTTCTCCTTTTTGTTCACTTATGAGAATTTTTTTGTTTTGTACATGGGTACCTTGTTAGGCCTTGTTGCTAGGACCCATCTTTTGCATGTTTGCATTGGTTTTTTCCTCCCTAAGTTGCACTTAAGGGGGGTGTTGGTGTGAATAAGTCTTGTACCTAGTTTATTTCTTTACTAGGGACTTAGGGGACTTAATTGACATGTTAAGTTTACTTAGGATATTAGTTGTATCTTCTAGAAGTCTTAGTTGTTTTATCTAGAATTTACACTTTCCCAGGTAGTTATGAGTTAGTTGTCTCATGTGATAGGATTAAGACACTTGTGATAATCTTGTCTTATCCTATCTCCCAGCCTTTCCTTTATAAGAAAGGAATCTCTAGCATATTTTGCATAGCATTGTATTGTGTTGTATTGCATTGATCATATTGTATCATATTGCAATCCTTGTTTGGTGGAATAGCATCTTCCATTGTTTCTTCTCTCTATCTCTTGTGGAAGTTCTTTGGTGTTGCAGATTGAAGATCTTGGGTTGATCACTTCAAAAAATGCATCCTAGGATGATGAATGATTATTTTTCTTTGGTACATAGCTAATCCAATTCTCTTTCTAATCAACCTGGATGGTACAGGGGTTGGCAACAACCTCCACAATAGTATGCTTCATAGCCGTGGCAACAAGCATGAGGGCCACAATTGCCACAACCTTCACCATACCAACAACCATATGCACCACAATCACAATTTACACCTCCCCCCATGATTAAACCATATCAGCAGCCACAACAATTTCTTCTGCTCAACTAGCCAATCCAATACAACCACGAAATCCCACACCAATGTCAACTCAACCAAATCCAAATCCCAACAATAAGGAAACACAACTCATGTATAATAATGAGGTGAGAGGTTATTCTACTTATCTTGTTAATATTGTAGAATTATATAGGTTCCAATTAAGGTTGGGAAAAGCTCTCCAGGGACCCACCATTACTGAAATTAATGAAGAACCTAAAGAGGACACAATAAAGGAACCTCTATTTCTTGACCGATTTCATTCAGAATCAATACAAAAGGGAGTCTCCCAACTTGACTTTGATTTTTTCAACGAGTTACGTAATGTTAATATTATGATTCCTTTGTTGTAGGCCATCAAGGATATCCTCGTATATACAAAGACAATTCAAGATATATGTACTCAAAAGTAGAAGAAGCAAGATCTAAAGACTATCCGAGTTTTTGGGCAGTTAGTAGACCTCATGCTTGGGAATCTAACCATTCCTAAGTATTCAGATCTAGGGAGTCCTGTCATCAAGGTGTGCATTGGTAAAGTTATTATTCCTAATACAATTGTTGATTTGGGCATTGCAATTAATGTTATGACAAATGAAACAAAGGAAAAATAATCACTTAAGGGACTTAGACCTACTCCCACTATTCTCTAAATGGAAGATCAATGTTTGGTCAAATCAGAGGGTATGATTGAAGAAATAGTTCTTTCTATTGATTCTTTGGAATACCCAACTAACTTTATGATTCTCCAGCCTAAAATTAAGTTGGGGGGATACCCCTTAATCTTGGGATGACCTTGGTTAGCGGCTACAGATGCATTCATTAATCATCATTTGAGAAACATGGTCATTTCTAATGGAGAGCACACAAAATAGTTGAATTTATACCCACCAACACAACCCTTGTTGGAGACGGAGGATCTAGTATGGGTTGATAGTGATTTAGATGAGTCACTACCAGTCTTGACAATTGATCAAGCATTAGATATTAAAGAACCTATTGAAGATAAAATTCTTGTTAATTTTCTTCAAAATAGATATGCATCTAATGATATCTTTGAAAGCATGGGTCTTCATTTAGGTATAAATAATCCTTGTCCTTTTAGAAATTTTCCATTGGTAGGTAGCTCACAATCTGCCCAACACTTCATCACATTACATACATTGCTACCTCATAATTGTTTGTTCAATCCATTTCTATTCTCTAAAAATTTTAGCAACACACCATCCACTTCACAAGTACTAGCAATTAATTTACTTGCACAATCAGAGGCCACATAAATTTTAGCTGGTTGCACACTTAATATTAATCCAAATTTAAGCACTAAAAATATCCAAGATCTCATTTCCATGCTTAGAACTTATAAAGATGCATTTGCTTGGGAATACCAAGACATGCATGACATTCATCCTGACACCTGCACACACCATATTTACATCGAAGAAGGTAGTCATCCAGTTAGGTGACCATAACAATGACTCAACCTTTTTTAAGATGAAATAGTGATGCAGAGGGTATGGGACTTTCAACAGAACACAAAGATTTCAAGGATCACAATAATGCAATCTCAAACCCTTCTTCAGGCACCCTGATGGAGACAAACCTCAATAGTGCACTTAAACAACTTAGATGCTTTACTAATGGACCCAAAACCTTGGAGTGACCTCAAGGAGCCCAACCAAACTTCTTTTGAATGGTTTCAAAGCCCCAACCCTCTGTCTTAGACAAAACTCACTTTTTGCACCTTGACTAGGCTTCTAGCCCAACTAGGCCTCCAACAGTGGTTTTTTGAACTTTTCTCACAACTCTTCCAAAGGAATATCCAATATAATGATTGATTAAGATGTGTTTTATGATTTTAAACAACATATCCAAACCATGATAGCACTTGTTTCAGACAATCCCTTCCAAAACCTATTGTTTCCTCAAAATCTAGGCCTAAGTAGCCCTATTTTTCAAAGCAACCCCTCTCTAATTTCAACTCCAGATCATAAGAATTTCAACAGTGTCTCAAAATGTTCCCAAACCAAGGATTTTTAAACTTGTAAGCTTCTATGACACCCTAAACACCCTCAAATACAAAACCCTCAATAAATGGCTCTCAAACTAGGGCTTCTTCAATCTTGATCTCCCAAACACTTCCAGAACCTATTCGTTGAATTTTCACCATTAGTTCAACATATTTATTCAATCCAAACTCAAAAATATGCCCCTTGTTAAGGCAGATCTTCCACTACTATACCTTAGGCACCATTTTCATGCCCTTTTCCTTGCTAAAACTCAGTGTACACCTTATAATCTTCCCTACCTGCACATTAGCTTGTTATATTTGTATTATACATGTTATAAGAGATCCATTTCAAAATTTACAACATCATTCCCTCATGAAATGGATCAAACATCCATGAAAACCTTCAAAAAATAGTGAAAATTTGCACTTCCTTGAGGACAGTCAGAAATAATATACAAAGAATTGATTGCTGTTTCTTTCAAGACATTCAAATGATTTCAAAACAAGTATATACAAGTCCTTAAACCATACAACTAAACAAATATTCAATAGAAATCAATAGATCATCAAAAGAGCACAAGAAAAATGCAAAAAAGATTGAAGTTTTCTTGATTTTCATGTAGCAGTCTGTACAATACTTGCTCCAATAGCCCAAACTCCGTAAAAATGAATTATATATCTTTGTATAAAATTTCCCCAACTGATCCAACCGTTTTGGATTGGTTTCAATGCATTATTAGTGCTAAATCATCAAAAACACACTTACCTGCCCAAAGTTGGAATTCAAAAAGATGAATTTCCAACTTGCAATTTATTGAACTCTACTATCTAAAAACTATTGGATCCTTAATATCCAACCTTATTTGACACAATTAAAGCATTATAAACCTATCTAGACTCTTGGACACTATTTTTCAATTACAATGTATTTTGGTCCTAGGGTCCTTATCAGGACCCTTAGGACAGTTGACTCCCTTCATGTTCTTATCCATTTCAAAAGCCATTATAGGCTTCAAATGGTTACAATTGATGCTTTGATATGATGGAAAGGTCCTCCTGACCCCTACACTCTCCTGACCCTTGAAGTGTTCCTTGAAGAGCTTGGGTGCTCCTGCACCATTCTCCCCAAGAAAGAAAAAGTTCTTGCCCCAAGAAGCATCCCACTTGTTGCCACCCCAAGACTCCTTGCTCTCACATGTTTGCACCTTCAAATTATAGGGCATTTAATCTCCCAAAGTCACTTCCTTCCTTCTTTGCCAACCTGCACTCATGTTACTCATAATGTTAGTGTCAAAACAGTGTTTGTTTTTTCTTCTTTGCTGTTTGATAATAGTATGTCCCGGAGCCCTAATTTTTCCTTCATTCCACTGAGTTCTTTGTAAAGGAACACCATCCCTAGTAACCTCAACAATAGGGCATTCAAAATTTCCAACCTTGATACTGTCCAAGTCCCATAGATTCTAATTTTCAGGACTGTCCACCTCATATCTCTGCAGATACTCATCATTCCTCTTCCAACCAATACCTTCCCCTGTCTCACCTTGCTTATTCACCTTCAAATGTTTCTCAAAACAAATCACAAAACTATCATTAGACTACTCCAAAGGAAAAGGCACTTACTTATATCTAATATCTCCTTTATGCACCAAATATGTATTATGGAATCCATCATGCAATGTCCTTTTAGCATACTGCCATGGTCTCCCTAAGATGATATGACCACAAGTCATTGGAATGACATCACAAAGCACCCTTTCCTGATATGATCCAATTGAAAAATCCACAAAAGCTCTCTTACAAATCTCTACATGCTACATTTGAGTTACCCAAGTGGCCTTGTAGGGAGTAGGATGATCAAATGTTTCAATTCCTAAATTGGCTACCATATCAGTTGAAACTAAGTTGCTATGTGACCCTGAATCTATGAGTAATCTACATATTTTACCATGGCTCAAACAATTTGTCTTGAAAATAGTTACCTTTTGCTCTTGATGAAGTCTTTCTCCTCGCTTGACCATAAGGAACTCACCATCAGTCACAGGGTCTACCATAAATGTTTTTGGTTCCTCATTCTTGTCTTCTTCTTGTACCAAATTAGCTCTCCTTTCTCTGCCCCTATCAGATTGTTCCCATTTAGGACACTTGAAGGAAGGATGCCCTGGTTCATTGCAATTGAAACACCTACCTGTGAATGGGCCTCTACCTTGTCCAAATCTGCCTCCTCCTCTTGGAGTGTATCCACCTCTTTGATCTGAAACCACCTCTTTTCCTTTGTCATTGCTACCTTGTCCTTGTTCTCTATTACCTCTGCCTTTGTTTGAACTACCTCCTCTTCCACCATTGCTTGACCTTTCTTGCTTCCTTTTCACCTTTTCTTCTACTCTAATGGCCAATTGAAAACATTCTCCCAATGTCCTTGGCATCTGCAAACCAATCTCATCTTGTAAGTTATATCTCAAGCCATTGATATACCTGGATATTTTCTCATCTTCTTCCTCATATCCTCCTCTGATACCAAGCTTGTGAAATTGCTCAGTATAGGACATCACATCCATGTCCTTTTGTCTTAAATTCTGCCTCATCCTCTTCACATGAATGGTATAATCAGATGGTAGGAATTGTTCCTTGACCAAACTCTTCATCCTTGCCCATGTAGAAACTTTTGCCAATCCCCTAGCCATCCTATCATTCTGAAAACTAGTCCACCATGTCAATGCCGTACCTCTCAACTTGGTTTTGGAAAACTTAACCTTCCTCTCTTCATCCATCTCTTCAAACTCAAAATAGTTCTCTAAGGCATCAGGCCATCCTAACACCTCCTCACTATCCATCTTCCCTTGATAGATAGGAAAATCTATGCGACTCTTTCCTCCATGACCTTGTACTTCCTTCAACAATCTCAATAACCTTCTTTCCTCAAGGTCTTCTATCTCATCTGCTGGTTGCTCTTGATTTACCCTCACATACTCTTCATCTTCATCATTATCTTCTTGGTTTTCTTGTTCTTCTCTCCTACTTCTCTCAAGGTTATTTATCCTTGCTTGCATAGTCTCTCTCTCCCTTCTCCATTTCATTTCTTCCCTTTCTCTGGCTTGCTCTCTTGCTGCTTCTTGTTCTCTTCTTTCTCTCCTTTCTTTTTCCAAGGTTTCCCTTAACTCCTCCAACTCTCTTGCCAATTGATTTTTAGGTTCCATTTCTGATTCTTGAATCCCTAAAGGACCTAATCACTGCTTTGATACCACTCTGATGCAGAGGGTATGGGACTTTAGACAAAACACAAAGATTTCAAGGATCACAATAATGCAATCTCAAACCCTTCTTCAGGCACCCTGATGGAGACAAACCTCAATAGTGCACTTACAACTTAGATGCTTTCCTAATGGACCCAAAACCTTGGAGTGACCTCAAGGATCCCAACCAAACTTCTTTTGAATGGTTTCAAAGCCCCAACCCTCTGTCTTAGACAAAACTCACTTTTTGCACCTTGACTAGGCTTTTAGCCCAACTAGGCCTCCAATGGTGGTTTTTTGAACTTTTCTCACAACTCTTCCAAAGGAATATCCAATATAATGATTGATTAAGATGTGTTTTATGATTTGAAACAACATATCCAAACCATGATAGCACTTGTTTCAGACAATCCCTTCCAAAACCTGTTGTTTCCTCAAAATCTAGGCCTAATTAGCCCACTTTTTCAAAGCAACCCCTCTCTAATTTCAACTCCAGATCATGAGACTTTCAACAGTGTCTCAAAATGTTCCCAAACCAAGGATTTTCAAACTTTTAAGCTTCTATGACACCCTCAACACCCTCAAACACAAAACCCTCAATAAATGGCTCTCAAACTAGGGCTTATTGAATATTGACCTCCCAAACACTTCCAGAACCTATTCCTTGACTTTTCACCATTAATTCAACATATTTAGTCAATCCAAACTCAAAAATATTCCCCTTGTTAAGGCAGATCTTCCATTGCTATACCTTAGGCACCATTTTCATGCCCTTTTCCTTGCTAAAACTCGGTGTACACCTTATAATATTCCCTACCTGCACATTATATTGTTATATTTGTATTATACATGTTAGAAGAGATCCATTTCAAAAGTTACAACATCATTCCCTCATGAAATGGATCAAACATCAATGAAAACCTTCAAAAAATAGTGAAAATCTGCACTTCCTTGAGGACAGTCAGAAATAATATACAAAGAATTGATTGCTGTTGCTTTCAGGACATTCAAATGATTTCAAAACAAGTAGATAAAATTCCTTAAACCATTCAACTGAACAAATCTTCAATATAAATCAATAGATCATCAAAAGAGCACAAGAAAAATGCAAAAAGATTGAAGTTTTCTTGATTTTCTTGTAGCAGTCCGTACAATACTTGCTCCAATATCCCAACCTCCATAAAAATGATTTCTATATCTTTGTATAACCTTTCCCCAACTGATCCAACCATTTTGGATTGGTTTCAATGCTTTATTAGTGCTAAATCATCAAAAACACACTTACCCGCCCAAAGTTGGAATTCAAAAATTTGAATTTCCAACTTGCAATTTATTGAACTCTACTATCAAAGAACTATTGGATCCTTAATATCCAACCTTATTTGACACAATTAAAGCATTATAAACCTATCTAGACTCTTAGGACTCTATTTGTCAATTACAATGTATTTTGGTCCTAGGGTCCTTATTAGGACCCTTAGGACAGTTGACTCCCTTCATGTTCTTATCCATTTCAAAAGCCAGTATAGGCTTCAAAAGGTTATAATTGGTGATTTGATATGATGGACAGGTCCTCCTAACCCCTGGACTCTCCTGACCCTTGAAGTGTTCCTTGAAGAGCTTGGGTGCTCCTGCACCAAATAGTGAAAGAGGACTTACAAAAATTGTTAAATATCATAATAATATATCCCATTTCAGATAGTTAGTGGGTCTCTCCTCTAGTAATGGTTCCTAAGAAAAATGGTAAGTGGAGAATTTGTGTTGATTATAGAGCACTTAATAAAGTTACTTAAAAGGATCATTTTCCATTATCATTTATTGAACAAGTGTTGGACACTCTTATAGGTAAAAAGTTCTTTTCTTTTCTGGATGGGTTTAGTGGCTACAACCAAATCCACATAGCACTTGAAGACTAGGACAAGACTAATTTTACCTATCCTTGGGGCACCTTTTCCTATAATCTCTTGCTACTTGGTTTATGTAACACCCTTGCCACTTTTCAAAGGGAAGTTTTGAGTATTTTTGCAGATCTTGTAAATGATTTTGCTGAAGTGTATATGGAAGATTTTACTATCCATGGTATTACTTATGAAGAGGCTAAAACAAATTTAGAAAATGTACTTAAACATTGTATAGACATTAATTTATCATTAAGCCATGAAAAGTGCAATATGCTTATGATAGAAGGAATAGTGCTTGGTCATTATATTTCTTCCAAGGGTATTCAAGTTGATCCCAAAAAGATACAAATCATTCAAGACTTGCCTACACCCGCTAGCCAAAAGGATGTGCATGGCTTTCTAGGCCATGCAGGGTATTATAGGAGGTTTATATAGAATTTTAGTAAGATTGCATTCCCCTTGTTTGTCTAGTTGGAAAAAGATGTCATTTTCTCTTGGACACCAGAATGCCATGAAGCCTTTGAAACCATTAAGACCAAGCTTGTAACTACACTAGTACTTAGAGGTCCAAAATGGGAGTTTCCTTTTCACATTCATATCGATGCCTCAGACTATTCCATGGGAGTTGTCCTTGGACAGAAAGAAGATAACCTTTTCTACTCCATCTATTACATCAGTAAAATTTTTATAGGAGCTAAGGTAAACTACACAATAATTGAAAAGGAGTTTCTAGCTGTTGTTTATGCAATCAAGAAATTTTGTCATTATATTAACGGATAAAAAGTGTTTGCTCATATTGATCATTCTGCAATTCGATTCTTAATTAATAAACCTGTTATAACTAGTAGAGTGATTAGATGGTTACTTTTGCTTCAATAAATTGACATTACTATACTTGAAAAACCTGGTCGGGAGAATGTGGTTGCATACTTTTTGTCTAGGTTACAACAAGAAGATGAACCAGTTCCAGTCGATGATGCTCTCCCAAATGAGCATCACTTTGCTATATCAGAAAAAAGTCCATGGTTCGCTAACATTGTGAATTACTTGGTCACCTACAAGTTACCACCTCATTTCTCTTCGAGGGAATGCCAAAAATTGGTTTGAATCAATGGTCAATATACATGAATCAATGGGTTTCTCTTTTGAAATGGAATTGATAACATAATGTGTCGGTGTGCACTCGAAGATGATGTCTTCAATATACTTCACGTATGCCACACAAAACCCTGTGAAGGACATTTTTCTGCTCAGAGGATTACCTGGAAGGTTTTAACTATAGGTTACTATTTTCCTACAATCCACAAGGATTGTAAGTGTTATGTTCATCGTTGTGATAAATGTCAGCATATGGGCTACCCCACACACTCAGATGAAAGGCCCCTACATCCTCAGTTGTCCATTGATCCCTTTGAAAAATGGGGGCGTGATTTTGTTGGACCTATCAACCCACCATCTAGGAATAAGGAATACATCCTTGTGTGCATAGATTATGTAACCAAGTGGGTTGAAGTTGTTTCCTTGAAGCATGCAAGGGACACTAAGGTAGCTAACTTCCTCTATTCCAAGATTTTTACCAGATTTGGTGGTCTGTGAGAGATAGTCATAGATCAAGGTCCACAGTTTACATTTGAAATCATTTTTGTTTTTGTTTGTGAGTATGAGATTAGACATCGAAAGTCTTCACCTTATCATCCTCAAGCCAACAGATAGGTTGAAGTTTCCAACAAACAAATTGAGAATATTCTAACTAAGATGGTTGCCCTCCATAAACGAGATTGGGCCGCGTGACTTCCTAAAGTAGTGTGGGCCTATCGCATGACGTAGAAAACCACCAGTAGTTTGACACTTTACGAATTTGTCTATGGTAAGAAAGTTGTTCTATCTATTGAGTTTGAGGTAAAAACTCTTTGTATCACACTCCAATTGGGTATGAGCTCGATTGATGCAAAAAAAGAATGAATTGCATAACTTCACTCATTAGATGAACTTCATCAACAAGCACTCTTCCATGTAGAGATTGTCCAGAAACAATGTACTCTCTTGAATGATTGTTTCATTTGAAAAAGGTCATTTCAACCAAGTGATTGGGTGCTCCTATATGATTCCCTCTTCCAGGATTTCAAAGGAAAGTTCCACACTTGATGGCTTGGACCTTACAAAATTGAGGTGGTCTATGACAATGGTGCATTTAAGCTACACACTATGGATTCTGACCATTTGGCTCTAGTTGTCAATGGTCACCATTTGAAGTTGTACAAGAAGCCTATTTCCAAGGATGATTTTTTCTCACATTTGCCGAAGGAACTCCATATACTTGACAAGGTTCTTATGGCCTCTTTAGGTACGCTTTAGGTACTTTTTGAAATGTATTTAATTAAATAGAATTAAAAAATAATAATAATAGAAAAATATAAAAATATAGAAAAATATAAAAATATATATAAAATAAAATATCCAACAATGAAAACTTTCAGGCAGTGTTGGTTGGTTAGTATTTGAAAACCAGATTTCGACAGGTATTAATTGTAAAATAAACGTAGTGGTGAAAACCGATTTTTTGATGCCTCTAAGTGGTAGCAAATTGAAAGCCGATATGCCAACAGTCTGTTTTGTGAAAAAAAAAAATTCTTGTCACTTTTATGCCAAGAACTACCTTATGCATTTTGCATCCCTTGTTCTTCCTTCTTTGATGCGAACATGATGGCTTTCATTTTTTGTTGTTTGAGGATGACTTTATGACATATGGATCTCCTTTTTAGCCAGTTACGCCACCTTTTTGTGTGCTTCATTCTACTTGGTTATCTTAGGACTTGGTTCTTGTCATTTTTTGGACAGAAGTCCTTGTTCAATTGTTTTTGCAGGTGTTGTTGATTGGTGTTTGTCTCTTCTTGAAATTGGTTCTTTCACTCTTTTCCACCTCCTTCCTAGTGTTTCTGTGATCTTGCATAGCCTGAGGGTTTTCCATGATTCCATTCCAATGCTTCATACATTTTCCCCCATTCTACTATACACTTCCTCCTCCATTTGTTCCATGGTCTTCTTGCACATTCATACTGCTTACTTTCCCAAATGTTTTACTTCCACTATGGTTCATTGATTGTACTCCATTCTATACATGGTGATGTGGCATCTATGGTACTCCATTTTGTGTCTCATGTACCCATCCACCTTGGCAATAGTTTTGGTGGTGAGTTTTCTGATGTCCTGTCCTTGTCATCACCCTATGTTGCCTTGCTCTTGGTTATGATGCTGCCCAGCTGGCATTTCTACATCAACACTAGGCACATGACTTGTTTGGTCCCATTTTCTATTTTGTCGGTTCCTTGTGTGTTTGCTTCCACATCAAATTTTGTACACAGAGCAGTTCGCTAGTGGTATGATTTGAGTTTTTACTTGTCTTTGTTATTTTATTTAATATCTTTTATTTTCTTTAATAAATGGTGATGTAACTCGAGGATGGGTCACATGCAAAGTTGGGGGGAGGAAATTGTCTGATCATTATCCATTTCATATCTGGGAACTTTCAAATCATACCTATGCCATATCAGGTCTTTATTTTCTATCAAGTCATATCTATTTGACACGTAAATATTTATTACTTGGCCTCATCTATTCCATAACATTATTACCCTACCACTATTTGTGTAACCACAAGCTGCCATAATTTTCATTGTAAACTACTATCTAAACTTAGTTACCACGTACTTGTTGTTTTTACCACTTCCACTACTCACAAACTATTTTGAACTATTCCCAACATTCTTTTCCTTTCCAGTGGTAGTTTCTGCATATGCTAATAGATTTTGTCTGCACACTATTTTGGTTTGAAAAAAGTGCACTATTCTAGTTTGAAACAAACCTCTTGGTAGCATAATGGTAGGAGACCACCATCACCATTTTGAGCCCACATCCATGGATGAATTGAGAGCTCTAGTAGTTACTAAGGCATATAAAATATTTAAATAGGTAGGGTGGGATGCATATTTCAAGAGATTGAGGGGGTATGATGAAAATATTGCACAAGAATTTGCAATTGCAAGTCACAAGAATTAAGCAAGGGTTCATGGATTAGCTATCCCTATCATAGTAGAATCCATAGCTAATGTTTTTGGTTTGCCTCTAACATGGGAGAACTATTTTCCTGAAAATTCAAAGTGAGTGCAAGATCTTAAGCCCCTTCGTAAAATGTTTATGCGATGAGGTGAGTCTATTGAAATGGTATCTGGGCAAGGTATGAAGCTAGCCTCACTCCCACATCCTTAGAATGATGTAGAAAAAAATATCATTCAGTATATAACCTATGAAGGTAGGTACATATATGTGTATGCTAAGCATTTTCAACTTATGTTGGATCTACAATGGGGTTTTCCTGTAAATGTTCTATTTTTTCTTCTGTAACTCAAATGAGAAAAACAATCTAGAAGGGAAACATGAATTATTTATCCCATCATGGAATCATTAAACTATTGATTGCGAGGGAATTAAAGAAGTTCTCTCCTCCAAGGGACTGGGACTTGTTTACTAGAGACGACATCCCAAAAAGCTCTATTGAGGAAGACCTCCCTAATACCCTAGAAAAATCTAACATAGAAAAATCTCTTGGAAACTCTAAAAGAGAAGAATATTTACATACAAGTTTGAAAAAGGGTAGTAAAGATGAAAATTCTTCTGATACATATAATGAAGGCACTGAGTCGAGTTCCCCTAGTTCTTCAAAGAAAAGGGTTTCTGTGAAAAACACTAAACAAACCCTAGGGTCATGTAGCGAATAGGCCATAGATTCAAGTGCTAAAGATGCAAGTGTTAATTCTGTTGAAGCTAGTACACTAGACTCTAGGGGTAAAATGAAACTGCATAGTAGGTCATCCTCAACTAATGTTTCAAAATTTTCTCATGATAAGGAAAAATCATCAATTGCCACAATGGATAAATTGGAAAACTTGGCCAATGTAGCTAGTAATATCTTGAGTCCTGAGAAATCCAATGAAGTTGATGATTTGAAAATCCTAGCTATAGTATTCTACAAAAATAAAAAGACAAAGGCAATTTCTAGGGAGTTGTATAGAATTAAAAGGAGAAAGACACAAGAGGAGACTATGGCCATTGAAATAGATAAAATTGAGCCTAAGCAAGAAATTGTAATGTCTCAATTTTTTTTTTTGATTTTAGAAGAAATGCCAATTTCCATAGAAGGTATTCATGATGGAAACAAAATTAAGGATGAGCCTATTCCAACTGAACAAATGGGTGATAACAACCTAGAAAAATTTATAGAATAGGGAATTGGTGAATTTGAAATTCCTCACATTGAAAAACAAGAAGCAGAATAAGAATCAAAAGAAGAGGAGGTAGAGGAAGAGTTTGAGGAATAGTGCCCTCTGTTGACAAATGAGGAAATTTGTGGCTTAGAAAATCTGGTAACCAAGTTAACTGGGGAGAATCAGGCTCTACACAAGCAGGTTCATGATGTAGGGTCTCTTAATTCCTCACAAGAAGTAGAGATTGATCATCTCAAGACAACACTTGAGAAAGAAAAAACCTCCAATACATCTCTTATTCCCATTAAGGAACATGAGAATTAGATGCATCCGCTAAAACAATTGTCTTTTATAGAAATTTCCAGCACAATGCAGAAATTGGCTTCTCTAACTGGTTTGTACCCTATGTTCTTTTTCATGGGGACATGCAAAAACCTAAGCTAGGGGAAATGATGGGGGTGAAATGTGTCATTATTTTTACCTTTTATTTTTCCTTTACCCTTTCATTTTTATAGTATCCTTTGATGTTCCTATCACTATTTGTTGATGAAGTGAGGATATTTAATAAAATGCAAAGAAAAGATAAAAACTTGTAAATATATCAAAACCTTCAATTATTTATTAATTATCTTAATGACTATGATAGCAAGGGATAATTAGGTGGATGACATGTGGGAGCAAGAGGACCATTGATGGAATGGAGATAAAACTGTTTGAGAGTGATGTGCCATTTTTGTTAAGTTTGGTCTGAGTTGTTGATTGAAACAATATCAAAGTCTGTAATCTATTTCTAAGTAGCTTGTAAGGTTTTTGTCCGTAGGCCAAAACAACCTAAACAATCATATGCTTTTTGATCAGCTTTAGTTATAGACTTAATGAATCATAAATCTCTATAAATATGCATGTTAAGACTCATATTGATATTGATAATATACATTTATAAGCTGTTGTTTTGGTTTGAAAAATATTGTGATTTAAGATATCATTTGTATGTGTCTTGATTAGCATGTAGTAAGCTTTCATTTCATCATTTGATAATTGGAGAAGGTAGGGACCACTTCCTTGGTCACCTAGTTAAACATTCTAGTATTAGTATGTGTGTGGTAATAAGTACTTCAATTTTAATCTATTTTTAAATCCTTAATTATTCTGCTAATTCATAATTACTTGGTGGATTGTTAATTATTGTGTTCATGTTTACAGATATATTTAGTTTAGCATATTATTTTCTAATGAGTATTAATCAGTACATTTACTATTTCCTATGAATTTAGTTTAATATTTCAATCTATGCAAATTGATGTGTTTATCAATACATGTGAACTTAATCTAGCACGTTACATTTCAATCCTATTACTTAGTTATCTTCTGTCAATTCATTTTTAGTGTGAAGTCTTGATTCTGTTTTACTATTTGGATTTAATCTATCTTTGTTATAGACTATTCCTAGCATAGGTTCCTATCATAGAATTGATAGGAAGTTTGAAAACTAGATTTCTGAATGAATATAAATTATGTGTTAGTTGCATCCATCCCCACTTGGCTCACTAATTTCAGCCCTTAGGTAAACTACCACAATACCCTTCACAAACTTATGATTCTTGGATTGAAAATTAAGGAATAAGCTGAGGAAACTTCCACGAAACACTCAAAGATTGATCTATACATATTTTCCAATTAGATAGAATTACAAGGATAGTTTTGTCCCTAAAATCCACCCATAGTTTAATCTAATTAATTTCCATTAACCACTAACCCTAATTCTAATCCCCACCTAACCTACCCACTAAACATGTGCACACACTTAATCCTTGAATAAGTGGGTCGACCCCTCCATCACATCAATCTCATGGGGCTTGTACCTTTAAGGGTACAATATCCCTCTCAAACCCTCTCCTTGTGCCAGTTGGCACAATCTTGTGGCTTGAGAGATCACCTCACATCTCCACCATTGATCTTCAACTCTCAATCCTAACCCTCCATCTAAAATCATCCAATCTATGTATCCAAACACTTATACTTTTTTAGTTCTCTCACCCATTTTTAGCTTTGTTATGTTGCTAAAATTTCAAATGAGAACACAACTAATCACACATCGTGGACACATCTACACAACATGAAGTTTTCTACACTGGTTTGAGATCCCTATAGCCCAATCTTGAGCTTTTGGATTTGTTTGTTGTGTTTTGCATGATTTAGTACATTTATTGCATTTTTAGGTGTTCCCCTCCAGGCTAACCATCATCCGATTTCATCATTTTATTTGCATCTAATCATCTTTCTATGTAGCTCATCATCATTTTTCCAAGAGGAGTATTAAAACTAACATATCTTCTATAGGATGAGCGGTCAAAGACATTAGAGTAGTTAGTTCCCAAACTAATCTAGGCACATTTGAATTTTCTAAAGGGTCAATTAACACTTGTTTTCCATGTTTGGAGTTAGCTATTGATGTATGCTCTCCCCTTTCATTGTACGGTGAGCTTGGGGGTCATAATTCATAGCTAACTCAAGTCCATTGTGTTACCTAAGGGTGTTAGTTGCATGTATGCTCTCCCCTTGCACTATGTGCGAGCTTGGGGATAAAAAATGCCTAACATACACTTCCCTTTATATAGGAGACCTTCTTGGGGATTTTATCAACCCACAGGATGATCTCAACACTACTGGATTTGACACCATTTTCCGATGGTCATTCGTCGGTCGTTCAACAAATCTCTGTCGGAAGAGCGAGGCAATGGCGAAAATATTTCCATTGTTGTTTTTTCGTTGCAAGGCCGACGACAAATTAAACGTCGAAATAATGGCGAACAATCGTCAGTCAGCAGCATCGTGAAATACCTCGAGATTTTGTTAGAATATCGACAAAACCTTTGTTTATCCACCGACGAATTACACCAGAAGTTCATTGTCGGTTCGACGAAATGGGCAAGCAGTAGCGTGGAAACAACATGGAACGTTCATCGAAATAGCGACAAAATACTAAAGTAGTAGCGTCGATAGAACACCAAAAGTTCATAGAATGTGAGACGAAATACTAAAGTAGTAGCGTCGAAAGAACACCAAAAGTTCATCAAATTTGTGATGAAATAGGCGAGTAGTAGCGTCGGCTGCGCACCAAAAGTTCGTCGAAAGTGCAACGAAATTAGCAAGAAGCAACATCGAAAAAATGTGAAAAGTTCGTCGACTTTGCGATGAAATTAGCAAGAAGTACCGTCGGAAGAACACTAAAAGTTTGTCGAAAGTGCGACGAAATTGGCAGAGAGTAGTGTGGCAGCAACGCCGAAATATCGTTGGAAGGGCGACAAAATGTGTAGGGAGTTATGACGAAATCATCGTCGCAGCTATAGAAACTTCATCGAGCCTTTCTGTTGATTCGTCGGTGGTTATCGTCAAAATTGAAGAAGCAAAATTAAAAATAAAAAATAAAAATTATATATTCGTGGAAATGTACGATTGCGAAGACTGACAACTGATCATACATATAGACTGCATATTGGTTTGATGCTTCAAACGATGCATTTCTTATATTGAAAAGTGCATTACCTTATTCAGCTTCTCTTTGTTTTGAGTATAGTTTAATATTCTCTACTTAACAAGGCCAACCACGTGACGGTGGAAGCTCATTTGGCCTCCCCCACCCCCCCTCACATCACTCTCAATTCCCCATACCCAATCATATAACATTAATCATTGATTCATCCATTAATAACATATAACATTCATTGATTCATCCATTAATAACATATAACATTCATTCATTCATCCATTAATAACATATAACATTCATTCATTCATCCATTAATAACATATAACATTCATTCATTCATCCATTAATAACATATATAACATTCATTCATTAACATATAACATTCATTAATTAACATATTCACATTCATTCATTAACATATATATATTCATTCTTTCAGTTTTTACATATTATCAAAATATGGTTGTCATGATATGATTACAATCACTTTTTTTTTGTTTCTTTTTCAAAGCTACATAAAGCTGAAGTGGAGTATTGTTTCTAAATCAATATCTGTCCCCTTTAGTTGTTCTGCCCTCTGCTTGTGATCTTAATGTACGCGTAGTCATCTGCTCATGACATGGATGCTGCTTCAAGGGGGGATCTGCTGCAATAAGAAAGAAATGTTAAACTGATATGTTTTATTATTATTGTTACAAGTATTTGATTAATTAAAAGAACATTAGAGTGGTTCTCTTTACCTGATGGGTCCACATCATGTTCCTGAACTTTTGTTATAGACTCATGCTCAACATGTTGAACACCCTCTAAATCCTGATCTGAGTTGAAACACGAAAGGTTACATTAATGAATACACCAATTGAAATTAAATATGTTTAAGAGAACATGAGGGTGGTCCTCTTTACCGGATGGGGCCACATCATGTTCCTGATCTTCTCTAGCCTGATCATGCTCAACACGTTGATCACGTCTACATGCTCTAAAGTTGAAACACGAAAGGTTACATTAATTAATACACCAATTGCAATTAAATATGTTTAAAAGAACTTTAGAGTGGTCCTCTTTACCTGATGGGGCCACATCATATTCCCGATCTTCTCTAGCCTGATCATGCTCAACATGTTGATCACGCTCTACATGCTCTAAAGTACTGAGATGTACACCATGACCTTCATCTGCACGTTCTGCTCCACCCTCACCAGGCTGCATTCCAATGTCATGTGCAGTATATATTATCATTGCTTGAGTGTTTAAAATAAATAGGCATGTAATTACTTTATGGTGGAAATTACCATTGAAATAGGATTGCACAAGTATTCATTAATTTTAATAAAATTTATTGAGCTTTATTTACTCCTCAAGGCAGTTCTAATGCAATGGAAGATTGTGTTTCTCCCCAC
>VDFB02189581.1:0-19049 GCA_007258455.2 Sequoia sempervirens
GCCTACCAAAAGGCCATCCAACAATATCTAGCCATGCAATAAGCAAGACAAGCTCAACAAGTGCAACAAGGCTCTCAATCTACCCAAAAAACACAAGCACAAACACAAAAAATGAGAACTATTGAGAACAAGGATCAAGATCAATCCATCACTAAGCACCTTGAAGCTATGTCTACTTCATCCAAAGATCAAATCAACACACATCAAGAGTCACTTTTGAATCATGATCAAAATCCACCAACAATACTCAACAATGATCCAATTCAAGAAATGTCAACATCATTTGACCCTATGGTTCAGGACATTGGAAATCCCTCCACCACAATTTTTGAAAACAATGATCAAGATTTCTCCATCGATAAACACCTTGAAGATGTTTCCACCCCATCCAATGATCAATTCACCATACATCAAGAGCCACTTTTTAGTTATCTATTTCAAGGAGTGTTAGGATTATTTGGTCCTATTGACATAATTCACAATCCATCGACCAATGATCATGACAAAAATGTTTCTACATTGCCTAATGAGTTAGAGGACATATCTCAAATATTTATTCAAAAGCATGATCAACATCTTTCACCAAGGTCTAGCAATGGTCCTTTCCAAGACATGTTGACCCCCTTTGACCTCATGGTTATAGATACTAAAGGAATCTTCAACTAGACATTTGATCCAAGCCCATTCAAAGATCAAGAGGATATTGAGCCATTTCCCATCCAGGAACCCTTGGTAAGTAATCCATCCTTTGAAACTGACCCATGTCAAGAACTTGATCCAAAGTATGTCAAAAGCAACTCTAAAATTATTCAGGATCAAGAATTCCTATCTACAAGATACTACAATGATCTAATGGACACTCTCCTATCTATGCAAGATTATCATATCCATGTAGCACATACTCCTCCATCTACCCATGAGATTCTTTCTGAGGATGGACACAGATGATCTTCATTCAGAACGAGATTCTTTTATTCTAGAAATTGTTACACAAAAAGAGTAGATTATTGATTCCTATAGTCAAATTGATTTATCAACATTAGGATCAAATATATCCCAAATTCAGAATAAGGCCATCAAGGGTGAGGATATTCAACATTGTCCACTCAATGAAGCAGACAAGACAGAACAAAATATTCCAGAGTTAGTAGAGCAGCAAATTGAACTAACATCATCTATAGTGGCTATCTTTCAGAGAATGCTTATCGAACAAGACATCTCAAAACATGAAGAATCAAAGAACAAAGGTACTACTTCCACAATATTGGGGGTCAACTATGTCTCAAGCAAGCGTCAACATAGGGAGCACAAAGAGTCCTTATGATGAAACCAATGCCAATACTACAACCAACCATGCCATGAATCTTCATCCACCCATCACCCCATACATGAATTGGGACCAACATTAAAGGAAATATTTGAATCAAAGTACGAAGAACGTTATTAAAGCAAAAGAAGCTGAGAAGCATAATGGGTAAATCAAATACACATGGATACCAAAACATACAAAGAAAAATTATCCCTATCAAACTCCATAAGTCAAAGAAACTATGGGGAAAAATAAAAAAGGGAAAAGTATCCATCAAACATGTCCACAAAAGAAAAAGAGGGCTTTTCAAGCAACATACAAAGTGTGTCGAACAGTTGGTCATAATTCCATGCACACTTCTATATCCACCCATCATTGCTCATCTTCCCAAGTTTGGAGACTCAAAGATTCCAAACTATCAACCAATCCATCTTTTATCCCTAAACACACTCCATCCACGCCTCCATGCATGATATCCAATTCTCACATTGACCATGTATTGGCAGTGACCCTTCATCATAAGGATTCAGAAGGCACTCTATCGTGCTATGTGCACAAAGACAAAGTTAACTCCGGTATCGATAAGCAGATCAAGAATCCCAAAAGTTGCATTCAAGTGCACGTATCTTAGCAAAGCAACTTATTCAAGTAGGATATTGATGGCACATTATGATAGGGGCATCTACATCAGCAACACCTTATGATTCAGCATAAGCTTAAAATCTTTCAGAAAAAAATCAAAAAAATCAAAAATTATGAAAATCCAAAAAAATTAGAAAAAGGATTGAAAATAGTAAAGAGAAAAAATCGTCCCCTAGTGAAAACCGCATGGGCGGCGCTTTGGGCAAGACCATGATGAAAGCATCTACATGTGCCATTTCACGTGAAAGCATCTCATCCTATTCGTAATAAATCTAGCATTCCATCCATCTTATCCATAATAAATCCATTCATCCATAAACCATTTATCCAATCCATTTTTATCCATTTGCATCCATCATCCAAGTTATCTTGATCTTGATGAAAGTTTGGGGCACAGTTTACATTTGCTTATGGTAAACATCTTGACATGAGTCACTTTCATTGATCCTATCCTATCCAATGTTATCTAAGCCATGAAGCACTATCCAAATGAGCTTTCTTGATCCAAACACCTTATCTTATCGCAAGATAATCCTCGGCATCCTTTACATGCTTGTCATATCCATCCATCCATACACCTATCTGAGCATCCACCCATCGCATTCCATACATTGCTAGACACAAGGGGTAGATATTTACATCTTGCTTTGAGAATAAATATTGATCTATATCCTCCAACTTATGTGGTGATCCAAACATTGGAAAACATGAAACAAATTGGTCAAAGTATTTGTGATCCAAAATCCAAATCATTAACCCATGGCATATTTTGACAAAAAGGCATTCCTTATCAGTCTTCATCGAACATCGAACAACGATCCAAACAATCAATATCAATTGAATTTAACGCACCCTTCAAATGTCACATCAAATCATTCGAACAAATTTTGTTCCAAACCAAGCTTCAACAATCATGATCAATCAAATCCAATCAAAAAATCATCTTAGGATATCCTTGTGTTGCTTAACACTATCCTTGCATTGTCATATATCCTTGACAATGTTATCATTATCAATCATGATTAATCAAATCCAATCATAAAATCATCATCTTGGGATATCCTTGTGTTGCTTAACACTATCCTTGCATTGTCGTATATCCTAGACAATGTTATCATTATCAATCTTGATCAATCAAATCCAATCAGAAAATCATCATCTTGGGATATCCTTGTGTTGCTTAACACTATCCTTGCATTGTTGTATATCCTAGACAATGTTATCATTATCAATCAAATCTAATCAAAAAATCATCATCTTGGGATATCCTTGTGTTGCTTAACACTACCCTAGCATTGTCGTGTATCCTAGACAATGTTATCATTATCAATCCTAATCAATCAATCCTTGCATTGTTGTGCATCCTCAACAATGTTATCATCATCAATCTTGATCAATCAAATCCTTGCATTGTTATGTATCCTCAACAATGTTATCATCATCATCAATCCATCAATTTGATCAGTCAACCTTAGTTTGGTCTTCAACAAAATCCCAAATAGAGCACTGATATCACACACATTCATATTCAAGTCATCAATATCGTGCGAAAATCCAAAAACATTTAAAACATATTGAAAAATCCAAAAACACTCAAAAAAATTAGAAAAACATCAAAAACATGGAATCTGAACTACGTCATCTCTAAGCTTAAACGTAGGCAAGGCTAATCTTTGATCAACCCCCGAAACATGAAAATCCAAAAACATTCAAAAAAAAAAAATCCAAAAAATCCAAAAACAAAAATCGAAAAACATTTATAAAATCTTAGAAAAGCCCAAAACATCGCAAAAATAAAAAATCAAAACATTTGAAAAATCCAAAAAATACCAAAAATAGCCTCAAAACATTCCAAAAACATAAAAAACATCCAAATATTTGAAAAAATCCATCCGTCTTGTTTCGCTTTCACCCACAATAATCAATCATCCATAATAAACTGATCGTCACCTTCATCCTTTGACAACATAAACATAAACAATCACAACAATTAGCATAAACAAACTTCAATTGTAAAATCAAAATCGGAACAACAAACCATTAAATGCAAAATCAAACTCGATCATTTTCAAACATGTTAGTCAACTTTATATCGAAAGCCTATCAATCAACTTATCAACCCATCATCATCCTATACAATGCATGTCCTAGGATATATCGTTCCGACAATGGGCATCATTTTGGATATCACTTGGATTCTTATCCTATCAAAACACATCCCTTTGGCTCAAGATATGAAGAAAATTGACTTGTTTGTGTACTTTATCTTTTCTTTTGATTTATCTTATTGCGCACACTCCAAGGACCTCTCGATGATATCCGAATGAAGGATTTAGAGAGATAGGAATGGGGCAATGATCATTATCCTTTTGTCTGTTGTGCTTGTTGGATGTTCTTGTAAAATAACTTGGTGAATACTTGCTTTTTTAGGTACGTCCTAGCAAGGTTTTTGTATGTCAAGTGTGAACAAGAATAATCCTATCTATTTGTCGAGTCAAATTCCATTGCACTAGGTAAAATGCCATCCTTGTTCTTTATACCTTGATGCATCGTATCTACATGTGTAATCAAACATAAGGTAAGTAGCCCTTTTAAAATCTCAATCCTTGATAAGCAAATCATCATCATCTATCATCATCATCATCTCTCATAAAGTTGGCCTATTGGATCCTCTTGTCATCATCTCATTTCCGCACTAACATCACATCATGAATAATTAATCATAACATCACCAATGCATCCATCATGCATCTATCCTGCATCAAGAAAATTGTCAGCATACCACATATCATTCATATCATACATAATAGGAAACATTGATCATTTCACATGCATTGCATTTGCATCATCATCATAATATAGATCTGTTAGTCTAAGCATCTCATATATCACATATTTACACAAAGCATCCATTGCATAATCATAGCGTATCACATCATCCATCTCAACTATCTCATTTGCATCATCATCCATAAACATCCATCTTGAACCTCTTTATTGCGAGATCAACCCTCAAATTGAATCTTTTTTCTCAATCTCTCAAGGGGGCAATGTACCAGTGTACTTCTTTCCGCTAGGGCATTTGAAAAGTCAGATTTTTTTTGAATTTTTATTGTGACAAGTTTATTCTTTGAACCAATGCAACAAGTGCATTGCTTCAAAGAGGGGAAAAATGTAGACATGCAAAATTAACATTATGCATCCACTCATTAAATAAATCAATCTCATCCATTCACCAAGTAAATCAGGACTATTTAATTCATTCATAAGGTTATTCATTTAAACTAAATAAATCAAAGTCTCACATCATCCTTTTAATTAAATAAACCAAACTTTATTTAATTAAATATCCAAATTCATATTCCATCCTTTTCTAATTTAAATAAATCAAATATTTAAGTCAAAAATTTCAAACTCACCTAAGCATCATTTAAACTAATCTAATCCTAATTAGCCTAACCTAACCACCCATCACATCCTCTAGCTTTTCCCACTTTCACCAATAAATAAATTTATTGATTTATTAAAATCAGCATTTTCCATCAACATGGCATCTTTGGGGAATATTCCCTCAAGTTTGAATTCAAAAACAAGTGGACATGTACATCCAGCAAGTCATTTATGAGCTCTTACATGGCTCTTACATGTCCCTTGCACAAGTCAAACTAAACATTAACTCTCAAATTCAAATTTGAATTTCCCCCTCTTGGGCACATTTCCCAAATCTTGCACACTCCTCAACCACTCACAATATGACAAGTTTCCTCATCTCATTGGTCCAATCTTTGTCCCACATTCATCCATTTGTCCATTCTCTCATTAAAATAATCTATAAATGAAAGGATTTATTCTTCAACAAATCCTCCACAATCTCCAAAAATCATTCATGCAAAGTCACTCTCTTCAGGAGAACTGATTTTGCCCACCATCACTCCATCTTCAAGGCATTTAATCATTTAGCTTATCTATCAAGGATTGGGAAAGGGATTCTTTCCATAGAAGCACCAATCCAATATGAAATAGGGTTTATTTCATGTTTTATATGCTTTAGTTTATCTTGTAATTTGTTTGCATTTAGAAACATGATTTATTATTTCATATGGATGCTTGATTATTAGCTTAGTTTTAAAATACTAACCATTTGCAGATTTGGCATCTACAGGTAGTTTACATAGATCTCATCACAACACATGAGCCAATAGTTGTAAACCATCAGAAAGCCTCAAAACAACAATGTCAATCAATAATGTAAGATCATAATCAAAATCACGATAAAAATCTTGTGTAAGAAATGTAAAATTCAACAATTCAAATGAGAAGTGGTGCAATATTTCAATCAAGAAGAGATATTCAAATAAGTCCTTGAGGTAAAGAGTACCAAATGAATCTAAATGGCTAAGTAGCCTAACATTAAAATCTAACATTGTTGGCTTAAATAATGAACACAAGCCATCAATAAATAAAACAATAATAAACCATATTTACAAAATGACACATCACATGCACTGTGTGACTTTGCTAAAGCCACCCAAGGGGAGGAGGGGAATAGTGGTCTCAAAGCACACAACATATATATAATCGCATATGTAATCATGGTGGTCTCAAACCACATAATAACAACATGATAACCATAACCTGAATCACAAGCATAGTCCCACACAACCCAAGACTTGTCATTAGCCAATCCATGAATCATCTGCCATAAGCATCCCATGTGTAGATATCTTATAATTATTTTATGGACCAAAGCTTACCCATTACTGCTTTTCTA
The DNA here is from genome assembly GCA_007258455.2 of Sequoia sempervirens. NCBI lineage: Eukaryota > Viridiplantae > Streptophyta > Pinopsida > Cupressales > Cupressaceae > Sequoia > Sequoia sempervirens. The sequence goes on from VDFB02189581.1 coordinate 6,723, forward strand.
CCGCATTGCCCCTGTTATAACCATGTCCTTTATATCTGACCATATTATTGCTTCCCATGCCTCATAATTTTTGTGCAATTGATTGTTAATCCTATCATGTCCTTATAACTCTGAGCTTTTTATCCATGATTTAACTTAATAAAATGTGTTCCCAAAGTTCTCCTAATGTATTGAAGCCAATACAAGGTCATCATGTACTTACTAACTATCTCTTAACACCATTAATTTTCCCAAAAGTCTGAACTAGTTTAACCATCATATCCTTAGAGTACCAAATGTTGGCCAATTTGAAAGTACAGTAAATCCAACCCAAGGCACATCATAGATCATCCTCAATCCTTTTGGTTTACAATCTAGATGGTTGCAAAGGAAACAGAAGAATATGAGACATGTAATGGTAGCACATATGAATCACTAAAAAATCCATAAAGAGGGGGACATGGGGGAAGACACTCTCCAAATGACAATGAGGGCCATATAGTAGCTCTCCTCATCCCCAGATAGATAAGGGCCACTCAATAGCTCACCTTACCCTAGAAAGTGAGGGCCACACCATAGCCCACCTTTCCCAAACAAATTTAGGCCATGATAAAGGTCTTCTCTTGCCCAGTCGACCCCTAATTACATTAGAAGACTCATCTCCCTTAGGAGTGGTCGACACTAGGGGATACACCAACATAAAATACACACAAACAAATTCCTCTACCCATAAACATATAACCAATCCAAATTTAATATTTTAGAAGTTTAACACACATTAATGCTATGAAGGGTATACATAGTAGATCATACTCAACATCTACTTGACTCTTTTCCCAAGTTGTATAGTTTGATCACATACACATAACATAAACACAACATTTACTGGCCTCCCACATGTCACATTACACAACTACATAATTATTGGTTTTCCCATGTATCACATCACATAAAGTTTCCAAGAACTTATCAATCTATTCCACACGAACTAATACATTCATGATTAATGTTTTCTATAGTTTGGTCCTTCACACAAGATTTGTTTAATTATAGCTTATCTCATATTCTCTCCTTTTTCTCTATTGGTAATCATCTAGATTCATGGGTTCCTATGATGAAACTATCAATTTCCATCCAATTTGTCAGATAAAATACACCACACTTCCATCCTTACCTAATTTAATACGTTTGCAAAAATATTTATATTATCAAAATGCTAACAAGAAAAGGATATTTACATACAACAATAATTCTCTTTTCCTTAAAAATGCACACTATTCTTTTATTTACTTCTACTATCTAACATGGCTTCTTTTCTTTGTTACCATATAGGTTCACTTTTCTTACAATTTCTAGTCTTAAGGACATAGAAGAGAGAATAAGTTTAATTTTGAAACTCTTACACTATTTTATACATTACAAGGTACTAACACATGCAATATACATTCATCAAGAAAATTAATTCTTTTAATAAATAAAATAAAATAACATTACAAGATGTTAACTCATGTATTATACATACATCAATAACAATATCATGCATTTACTATGACCTTTTGTAGTATAAAGTATGTGCATCATGTATGTATGGATGAAAACCCCTTCTAACTAAAAGAACATTGCATTAGGATAAATTATTTTTGTTCTAATAAGAATAACCATAGTTTTGTTTTCACATTTTATCTTGTTTTGCTCCTAATCTATTCTTCCTAAGTTTTTCCTTGATACTAACCTTAGTTTTCTTGAAACATTAAAAAGGAATTGTGCATAATTATTGTATACCTCCCATCTTAATTGTTATTTATCTATTTGTTTTCCTTCCTTCATATTATAATTATATTCCTTTCTATGACTAACGATTAATATATAGTCATGAAATTTAACTCTAGGATGCATTATCAAACATTCATACTCCACATCACCATTATATGATGGCTACCAACTATATATGTTGAAGTAAAAATCTAAAAAATTCAATGCTAGTGGATACTTCTTCTTATGTTCTATGTTTTACTAGTATATGGAAAATAACCAACATTATAGTCAACTTTCTTATCATTTGTCATGCATCTAAATACCTTTCTTGTATTTAGGATTCCTTATTATCCTGAAAAGTGTAACAAACACACAAGGTAAATGAAATAAGTGTGGTCTCAAAACTATTTTCTCTCTATGTTTTATCTAAGGCTTGGTCTAGAACTCACATACACAATTTCACATCATAATACATAAGACTACTACCCTTGACATGTAAATCAAGAACATTCACACCATAATACATAAGACTACTACCCTTGACATGTAAATCAAGAACATCATGATACTATTAAATTATCCTAGAAGAATGTGTAAATTTGCATAAGGAACTTTTAATTACTAGAAGCATTATAACTAGTAACCATTATTCCAGCACATACCAACAAGATGTGCCAAATGGGCCTCTCACCAAATATAATAGTGCTCACATCCCATCTACAAGGAATTGGAGTAACATAACCACAACACATAAGGAGGAGGTTGTCATTTCAGGTCATGCTTTAGGGTAGCATTGTCAAAACTATCGATGCAAGGAATGTATACTAATGAAAAAAAATTCATGGCCATAAAAAGGTATCGTACTATTAATGGTGGAAATTTTACCTATATTAGTTAGGTTAGTAGATCTACAACATGGCCGTGGATAAACAAAACTTTGGGTGTTATTATTGCTCAATATTTCTTACGTAATGTCTCCCACTCCCAAGATACATTGACTACCATTTGATAGATATCCATACAAGTTCATTTGACCTTGAGCATCTACCACTCTCAACTCATTAAATATTTTCCACAAACGTGCATACAAAATTTCATTAATTAAACTATTATAATCAATTAATAATATTCCTTGCTTAACAATATGATATCCTTATTTTTGACCCTCATCCTTATGCCTAATTGATAATCCTATCCTAATGTATTAAGTGCATCATTAGATAAGAGGCTTAAAATGTTTCCTCGAAGCTTTAACATCTATTTTCATAATAATATTATATGGAACCTCATAAGGTAGCCTTTATTTATGAAAATGGAACCCCTTACTAATTCACCAATACATACATTAATTGTAAGTACCTAGGCATTAACTGTGCATCCCACCATGTAACCAATAGAAGAAAATAATAATAATAATAATAATAGGGGTGAAGGTTTAACCATTCCCACACCCAGTGTTCCCACATCACAAAAAAAGAAAGGGAGAGTTTAATGTTTCTCATGCTCACTCTTACTGATGCAATGCTAATCACATACATATGCCCATACACCAAGCTCCGAGTGTTGAAAACCTTGGCTCTGATACCTAATGTCATGTCCTATATTTTACCCATAGGACAAGAATGCAACCTACAATTTTTTTTGTTTTAAACACATAAACAAATGTTAAAGAGTCACTTTACCAACACGACAAGGTCCACCCTATACAATTTGGATAGTGTTTCTTGTGCAACTTCATCATTAATCCTAACACCCTAGGTTAACTGAAAAAAATTTAGCCACTACTTGGATTGATACAAGGATGAGGTTATCAGATTGGGAGGCTCATCACTAACCCCCAAGCCAAGAGGCTTAACCAGGACCCCTTCTAGAGTATTCACTACACATATAATGACATTCAAGCCAGATTCACTCAGATTCAATAAACATAATATTTTCAACTCAAGTCCCATCACAACACATAAAGAAACATAGGTTTTTACATGCACACAAAAGACCAATATTATCACAACCTCCCAGCTCAAAACCATAAGGGTGTACAACAACAAAAGTGTTAACAACCTACCTCTTTTTGACCAGGAAGCCATGGGATTTTTTTTTTACAGTCCTCTCCATTCTTTTGAAAATAGCTCCCTCCCCCCAAAAATAATCCCCAATCTCCTTTTTAATCTCCTCTTAATGTACCCTTCCCCTAGATACTTGAGTTGGGGGTTCAAAAATAGCATTAAAACATTAATTTTCACTTTTTCCATGCTTGAAACTTGGGGTAATAGCTTCCATATGAGACTAGACTCCTACCCACAATTTTATAACCCTGATATACACTTCTTGACTTGAAATAAGTTAGCTAGGGTCCTAATTGAACCTCTTGTTCCACCCATTGTCCATTTACACACTTTTTCTGATTATTAGTTCTCCATGAAATGAATAATTGAATTGATCTATATTTATATGTGTATTGACAAATCAATTTTTTGACTTGAAAATAATTAATTTTGTGTACCTTATTCTTAGTTGGTTGGAACCATTTAGATGTTCGTAACTTGACCTTGAAGCTTAAACTGTGTCATCCTTGTCTTTCACATTAGTATTTTCTATGATTATAACTTCTAAAAATAATGCAACATAATGATTTGAATTTGAATCTAACTTGGTGTGTCAACAATTATATTCCAAAATCCTAACTTCTCATTTTTGCTTACCTCCATAATTCACAATTGACTTGATCCTACTTACAATTTCCCAATTAACATGCTCATGATAAATTACATTATGGAATTGTCCAACACAACATTTTTAATCGAATTTATTTGTTCTTCATTGATCAAATATTTGGCCATGGATCCATTTATTTACATAAAATAAAGCTTATGATACAAAGATATCATTCATCCATATAAAATACAATTTAGGATAAAAGTGCTATGTTTAAGGAAACTATTATCTAAACCTTTAGAGTCATTTATCTTGGTATTGCACCAAAAATTACAATACACTTGGCCTTGTTGTAAATAAATTACAATTACTATCTTAATCACATTGAATTGAATGAATGGAAATGCAAGAATTAAAAAAATTATTAATCCCATCTATGCAAGTACACCATCATAAGGAGGATAAGATGTATTTCTATAACAATATAAATAAAAAATCACCCAATCATACCATTTCACGTGCTATGATGTCATTCATACACATTCATGTTTAAGAAGAAAATGTATAATTTTTTTTACAAGAATCTACACATCATTGCTATCACTTGCACAAATAATTACTTGCTCTAACTATTTGACCCTACCTTTTTAGCTATTTCTAAAGTTGAGTTTACATACTAAAGCATCGTTCAGATATGCAAAATTTTAATATCATTCTCATTTTTAACCAAAACCTAAATATATGATTTGTCTTTGTTTCCTAATGTTTGGGACCAAAAATAGTTATCATTTTTCCATGTAGATCATCCTTTAATAAAATATCCAATTACCCTATGTAGCTTACATCATATAACTACAATCAAAACAAAAATTGCATAACTCATCAAATTGACTTGTCCAACTATACTAACAGGACTCGCTAAAGGAAGCATGATGATTAATAACTTATGCATATATGGATGGGCCTTACATTCCCCTCCCCTTAGAGTAGAATTCCTCCTAGAAGTATCTAAGGTTGGGAATTGCAAATATAGTATGATTATGCACATATATTTTGGAGTATTCCAAGTCTTCTTTTTTTATTTGTTATAATCTTGAAAAATAATAAAAGTATAAGAGTGAAGTAAATTTTTAAATTTTTTCCCTCTCCATGTTATCATTCATGTATCAAAAATAAAAGGCCACATCATCAACTATAGTTCCCATACAACCCACACCAAAAGTTTTCACTATTCACATAGTCTTTCAAATCGACACCATAATAGTCTATAATTGGTGGCATAAATACTGATGGTGTAGCTAGATAATATTTTAGTTGTTGGAAGGATTGTTCACAATGATTGTCCCATTTTAAAGCCACACCCTTATGAAGAAGGTGGGTGAATGGGTGAAACTTGTCTGCTAGTTGTGTGATAAACCTCCTGATAGACTGAAGCTTTCCTTGTAAGCTGTGAAGTTTTTTGAAGGTTTTAGGTGGTTGTATTTCCATGATTGCTTTGAATTTTGGAGGATCCACTTTGATTCCCCTTTGTGATGCAATGTACCCCAAAATTTTATCAAAAGTTACACCAAAGACACATTTCTTTGGGTTCAATCTCACCTGATACATTTCAAGCCTATCAAAAAATTTAGCCAAGATTTCTAGATGTTCCTTCATTGTAATTGAATTTACTAGGATGTCATCCATATAGTCCTCTAGGATTTTGTTAAACATGTCATGAAATATTACCATCATTTCTCTTTGGTAAGTGGATCCTGTATTCTTGAAACCAAATGGAATCACCTTCTAGTAGTAGGTTCCCCATGGATATGTGAATGATGTCTTTTGTTGGTCTTCTTTGGCTATCATGATTTGATTATACCCAAATAATCCATCCATGAGAGAAAGCATCTCATTCCCAGTTGTTAGATCCACAATGATATCAATGTTAGGAATAGGAAATTCATCCTTAGGACATGCCTTGTTCAAATCTCTAAAGTCTATACATATCTTGATACCCCCAGTGTGTTTTGAGATTGACAGTAGGTTTGAAATCCACTATGGATAGTTGATTGGTCTTATGAAACCCACATCAAGAAGATTTTGCAATTCCACCTTAACTAATAATGTGATCTGGGGAGGCATTTTTCTTAGTTTTTTCCTTGAGTATTTTAGCATTAGGGTGCACTATTAGATGATGCACTACAAATGATGTGACAAGACCAGGAAGATCTACACCTAACCAAGAAAATAAAATATTTCTTTCTTTGAGAAATGTTGCTAGAATTTTTTGTTCCTCATCATCCAATAAAGATGCATAAAACATGATTTGAGGTTCCTTCATTATGCCCACATTGATTGGTTGAGATGATTCTACAAGGACTATTGATTTTCCTTGATTTTTCACAATACTAGGTAGATTGAATCCCTCATCCTTAGGAACCTCAGAGCTATTTTCACCCTTAAATACATCCTTTGTTTTTACTATTTTGTCTTGGTCACCTTCTCAATATGGTGGGGTTTACCATATTTTCTAGGAGAAAGTGGAATTTTTCCCACAACAAAAGAATCTTTAAGGTTGTAATCACCACAACCATTGTCCTTGATTAATACCTTGATCTCTGAGGTAGTTTATTATGTTGTAGATGTAGATTCTTATATGGATGTTAATGTCGATGGGTCGACATAGGAAGAGGGTCATGGGACTTCATAATTCTTGTGTAATTGTAGCACTTTGTAATATTTTTTCTATAGTAAAATGGTTCAAGATCATTTAGGATTGTTATGTCCTTGTTATCATACGAGAATTTTATGCATTAGTGATATGTGGATGTGATAGCCTACATGGCATGGATCCATGGGCGGCTGAGAAGGATGTTATAGTGAAATTCAAGATCCAAGACTTGACATGTTGTCTCTATAATTTTTGGCTCTACTTTTAGAGGGAGTTTGATTGTTCCTTCATAATTTAGCTCATTGTCATCATATGCCTAGATTGTGATGCCTTTTTCTTTTTTCAATCACATCCTCAAGATATCCTAAGTCTTTTATTAGTTGAAGGGTACAATTATTTAAGCCCGAACCTCCATCTATAAAGAATATTTTGACTTCTTATGGACATAGACCTCAAGATGTAATTGTAGTGTAGAAAAATGTATCCCTTTTACATTTTCACACTTAATTTGGACTTAATTGTTTCTTATTTTAGTGTTGTAAAGTGTGTTGGGAACCTTGCAACATAAGCATGAAGTATGGATGGTTTGTGTTGATTGTTCCTATGTTGTCATTGATATCAACATGGTGATAACTATATGGGAAGTCTTCTTGGTTTACCGGATGTTGTTCTCTGTTGGTAATACCTTTTTGTGATGGATCAATGTGTTGGTATTTGAGTTTGGAATTCACCATAAGATCTAATATGACTCTAATCTCTTAACCATGTTTTCTTGACTCATTCAGACAACTATATCCTAGATCTTGAGACGTCTTTTGTTTTGAGTGAAAAGTTATAACTAACAAAATTCAACTCTATATTCCCATTATTGTTCAGTTCATGGCATACTATATGGGAGACTCCACATTCTACTAAGGTGAACATTCTTATGCTATAGTTTTGTTGATAGTCTCTATGTTGGTAGTATGATGGGAAATTAATGTGTTCTTAGATCCAAAAGGGGTTTTCTATGAGGATTATTTGTTGGTTTAGAGAATTGTGTTCTAGTCTTGGCCGACTCAGTGTATGCAATATATTATGAAGACTAATTATGTTTTATGGATGATAGTTGACTTGGTATAATGAACTACATGGATAAAATGTTTAAATCATATATGGTGCTGACAAAGAAAGTTTTGATTATTTTTGTGTTCATTTAATTAGGCTGGCCTAATTGATGATCAAGGTATACTTGTATATAAGGTGTTTTGAGGAATGAGATGAGAATAAGGAGAAGTGGATATATTGAGTGAATATGAAATGTGAATTGGAAAAAGGTGTGTGAAGATTTGAACCTAAATGCTTTATCAATTGTGATCAGTGCAATTTTGTTGAGCGAATTCTATCTTAGGAAGTACTTCATATTTTGAGCTTTAGTGGAATTGAACCCTACACATTTAAGGTGTATCCTATCTGTTCAATATTTTGGCAGTGATCCACCATCATTGTATATTGGTGGTTAGCCATCTTTTGAACTTAGGAAGTGAGATTTTTCAAGGACAACGAGTCTTGGAAGTGAGCCCTATAATATTTTTTATCTAGATATAATATAATGTGAGTTAACCCTCACCATGGTTTTTCACTTTTTGGGTTTTCCATGTAAAAATCTTGGTGTTCATGTGTATTGTTGCATTGACTTGTTTTTATGTTCTCTCTTGCTGATTTAGTCAGAATTATGATAATGTTTAGATGGGTTTTATTATGGTTTTATGGAATACTGAGTCACCCCCTCTCTTAGTATTTTGGATGTTCAACAATTGGTATCTGAGCTTGGTTCCTCGGAAGAAGCTTAAAAGCTTGAGGAAGGTCCTAGAATTTGAGTATAAATTTTTTTTTCCTTTAGAAGTAGTCTCTACTAAATATTTAGAAGAAATGGAAGATCTAAAGGATAGGTTGATGAAAGTGAATGATTACATTGAAAAGCTACAAAGTAAAAGTGTTGAAGCATGTGATCTATTGGTTGAGGGAGAAGAAATTATCTCTATCCTAGTGTAAGAATTGGATGAGAAGAAAATAATAGAAGAATGTTAGGAAATTGAAATTAAAAGGAAGATGGATGAATGCATAAAGCTAGAAGAAGAAGCAAAAATCTTGAGATCTGATATAGAAAAGGAAAGAAGTTTTGAAGACAAATTTAAGATAAGCTCGACAATGCTCAATGAATTGATTACCTCTCAAAGACCAAAAATGGATAAGAGTGGTTTAGGGTTTGAGGAAGGTTGGAGTTCTAAAGTGAAGCAATCCACTAGTAAGAAGAATCGATACAACAATGGGAAAATCAAAGATCTAAGAAGAAATTATGGAAAAAATCTTGTAAAATGACATGATGCTAAAAGGTATTTATCTTTCAATGGTGTTTGTTATTCTTGCAAGAAATTTGGTCATAAGGCAAAGGAATATAAAATTAAAATGAATGATTCTTTATCATTCTTTGGCAAGTGTTATAAGAGCAAGAAGAATGGATATAAAGTTAGTATGTTGAATAAAAGGGAAAATGGAAAGAAGAATGTTGTTTGTTGTAAGTGCAACAATTCGAAACACCCTAGTAATTACAATAGAAGAAATAAAAATAATTACCTAGTGAAGAAGAATGATCAAATCATTGATCTGGAAGAAGCACGAAAGGAAATGAAAAGAATTTGCAAAAAGTAATTGAAAGTCTTATCTGTTTCGAACTCTAGTGTAGATACTCCCATCAATTTCTAAGTAAAAGTGGTGGCTAAGGGGGAGCACTCATCAAAAATATAATAAAACCCCGCATCATTACTTGTGTCATATCATGACAAAAGTATATTTAATGTGGTAACAAGATTAAGGTATTTTCTCAGTCCCATGTGTGAAGGATGAAGTATGTAGAATTTGAAAGAATGGAGGTGTATACAATTTTCAAGGAAATCTACCTGAAAGTTGAAGCATTTATTGGAAAATTATTCAAAATGGAAGGAATAAATTTAGATAATTTTAAAGGCTTATGTATTTTGGAGAAGTGAGCAAAGGAAGTTTAGAAGGAAATTTAGAGTTTTAGGGTTTAAAGAAGAAATCAAGTGGATTCGAAGTGAGCTCCAGATGCAGGATATCTATACATTTCTTGTAATTTTTAGAGGTATTCCTATTTGTACAGTCTTTCATTTTTATTGCTATGGATAATTCAAAGGTTGTGAATAGTGTGGATAAAGTGCAAGTTAGGTTGAAGAGATATTTGAGGACTATGTCAGAAGAGTATTTTGGTGCATTCTCTTGCATCCATTCGATAGTGTTTCCCATAGAAGATATCTATGCATTTGTTTTTAGTAAGATAAAAGAGATTTCGTTAGTTCAGTTGAGCATGCTTTGGGAAAGTGAATTGAAAGAGAGCCATGATTCCTACAAAGTATTAGTTGAGAAAAAGTTGGATTTTTGGAGGAAAGTTCCCTTGTTTGCATTTGAAGAGAAGTATATTTGAATAGTGTTGAGCATAATTCATGATGAATCTTTATGGGTTGATGAGGCACATTTGATTACTAGAGAAGTTATTAGAGATGTAACTAGTTTGTGTTCCTCCAAACTAGTTCCCAAACTGAAGGCTATGGGTGAGAAAGAAATAATTGAGGTCACTGGTGTGAAGGGAAAGAAATTGATTTCAGATCAATTTATGATCCGATAATAAGGTATGTTGCTATGGTCATCGATCACAAAGTTTGTATCCCCTAACAATGACCTTAAAGTTTCTAATGCTACTATACATACTCCTATTGATATGGTTAAAAGAGATGGATTATGGCTTGTTTGAATTACTTTGTTTACATCTTTTGAATAATTTAAAGGAAATCAAGAAGAGTAAGAAGAATGCATTTTGGTATGGCAATTTGGTTGTCTGTTTTCTCTTTTACTTTTTGAGAGAGTTACTAGTAATAGGAAGGATAGAATGGTCAAATTCAGAGTCTATTGCCTATCAAATTAGGAACTTCATGATAAATCTTGGTACTTCAAATGCATAAGAGACTTCCCTTGCTGCATTCTTTGGAACATTTCAGATGAGGATGAACAAAAGGTTTAGGATTCTTGTAAGTGTTGTTGAAAGGTACTATGGAAGCATAAATTTTCTTGTGTCTATAGATTTTTGTGACATGGAAGCAGTTGAATCAAGGTTAGATTGGATATCTGAATTGGATTATGAAGTGTCATAAGTTGAAGCTGATAATTATGCTAAAATTCTTTTAGAAAGCCCTAAGAATCTCAATGTAGAAGGTACCTTTGGTAGCGTGACTGAAACATGAAAGAAAAGGAAGAGTGTTGTTAAGCAAGAATTTGTAGAAGGAAGTGAGCTTGAGCATGAGAATGAAAGAATAAACATTCAAAGAGCTTTGGAAGAATCAAAAAAGGTTATTCCTAGTGCTAATTTTGATTCATCTATTTTTGTTGTGGAGAATCTCTGTGGCATAATTGATTCTTTGAAGGTCTACATCTTTGGACTTGAAGTGTCTATTGGAATTAGGTACAATGAAGGAAATTTGGAAGATATCAAATAAAAATGTGTGAATGCACATAGTTGAGTGATGAAGGAATTGGAGAGTGTACAAGGTTGTGAAGAAGAGGCACAAGAATAACTTTCTTTTTTCCTAGATTTGTCTGGCAGTACACTAGATATAAAAAATGAGATAAGGATGAATGAGTCTCAGATGTGCACTCAGGTAGATACATACATGTTAGCAAAAGATAAAGATAATTAGAGGTGGTCCTACATTGTGCAACTTCAAGACAAGTTATTTTCTCTACAGGATAAAAGGACAAATGTTATCAAGAAGTTTGTGGTACTCAAAGACATGATTAAACTCATACATACTTATGTTTCTAGTGATCTTGGTTGTATTGGTGAATTATTAGAGATTAATCTTAGTCCCAATACAATAGAAGATGGTGTAAAGTTCTTAAATAAGCTTGAGCTATTTTACAAGACACTTGTAAGTGAAAAATGTTGATGTGATGAGGGCGCAGCTTGAGACTTAGAAAATAACCCAAAAATAAGAGAATAATTTTATTATTCAGAAAATGGATCTTCTTACATGCAGAGGATCTCAATTCCCCAAATTCTACAACACATGCAAGTTACAGAAAGCTACATAATCATCCTTTCACAATATGTGAGCTTGTCCCCAAAAAGTTACCCAAAAATTAAAAACTCACCCATAAATAGAGCTACTCTTTAGTTTGGAGCCAAAACAACATTCAAATTTGAGTTTAGGCGGTTTGGCGCCGAAAAATTACAA
>VDFB02189582.1:0-26714 GCA_007258455.2 Sequoia sempervirens
TCTTGGCATATGATTCTATTGGGTGATTCTTTTGAGGCTTCCCGATAAGTATACCCAAATTTGGCACACTTTTAGGGTGGAAATCCTCTTCAATATTTGGAAAGATAGAAATGCCTGCATATTTTCTCACAGCCAGATAGATAAATATGTTTCTCTCTACTCTAAGGAAATTATTTGTTCTAATGTTCTTTTGTAGATGAAATTGCAAGCAAATAAGGTTGCACTTGAAGTCTCTCACCTCCAAGTGCTTCTGGACCACTGCGGCAATGCCCCTTGCACTGTGGCTCAAGTGCCCTCTTCGCCCATGTCTTCTCGCAGTCGGTCGCCCCCACAGGGCCAACGATAGAGTGGCCCTACTTGCCCCTGCTCTTAGGCTCCTCCTCATCGTGGCTCCCGCCCTCTGCAATGTTCACATTCTCCTCCTCTGCGAGTTGACCTAGTGTGGCCCTCTAGAGGGGTGGTGGTGGCAACAACAACACTTATGGGTGCCCTACTGATACTGCTCTTGGTACCAGCTCTAGTTGGCTGGATTTTGCAAAATAGCTCTCACGCCTAGACTTAGAAATCTCGCCCAGACGCAAGGAAAAAGAGAAAGATAAAGAAAAAGAAGATGACGATGGCTGGGGTCCTCCTGACGTCACTCCAGATGCTGTTGATGTATGGGGGAGGAAACTAGATGATACAGACCCTCCACCCCCTATTGGCACTACTTTGGCCGCATGATGGCCATTTTTATTTTCATGTTTGTAATGTTTATTGCTTTCTAGGCTCGACCCATGTGACTCTAGACTTTTGGGCTCTACCCATATGACTCTCGGAGGTTTTCCTTTTTACCCAATCTTTTGTGAATATATATTTCTATCTTTATAATTAATATAGATACATGTGCCTATTCATCAAAAAAACCCACTCAACTTTTAATAAAAGTTTTTTGATTTTTTTTATGATTTTTAAATTTTAAAAAAATAGTCACCGACCTTTTTTTTCTACTTTCTTTTTTCTCGACCTATGTGCTTAGACCGTACAAGGGCCATATGGCCCTTGTGCAATTTTTTTTGCCTCAAATGCTCCCAATGGTGAAATAGGGAAAATTTATACACTTCTAAATAATGAACAAAGACACCTTCCATGCAAGTGAACTTTCATACCTTTGATGCCTTGTAATACTTTATCTCTTGAGGTTTTCTCTTCTCTTGGACTCTTGTATTTTGTAGCTTTTTCTTGTTGAGGAATATCACATATTATTGTTGGCAGATCTCTTGAGTGGAAGGTGTCTTTGTTTGTTGTTTGATCTTGTGGCTCGTGTTTTTTTCACAATTCTAATATAGGTGAACAAAATAGTTTGACTATTTAATGAACCTATTTTATAAAAATAATTTAGTGAGGCTACACAACTAAAAAAATTCAAACTACTAAATTTCCCAATTGTACTTAGTGTTGCAATAAAAACACACATAAAATCAAACATCGATAATGATCTCAACCAACTTCCCCATGAACTATTTTGTTGGAACATGTTTTTCGTTGCACCAAAAGATCAACATGTTAACGCCCAATACAAATGACAGAGATAAACAAATCCATGAGAGGTAGTTAGTCTATGCCTCGAATCCAAAGGGAGATGTTGGAAATTAGTCCAACAATCCCCCCCCAGCGTCACCCAAGGGGATTTGAACCCGCAACCATGACCCTGATACCATTTATTGGAACATGTTTGTTGTTGCATCAAAAGATCGACCTGTTAACACTTGATACAAATGCCAAAGATAAATGGATCCAGGGAGGCGGTTAGTCCATGTCCCAAATCCGAAGGGAGATGTTGGCGATTAGTCCAACACTATTGTCATCTAGATGCTAAAATAATCATGCTAACAACAAACTTATGAATTCAAACAAGGCTTGTAAATTTTCTCTTCGAGAGGTCATAGATTTTGTGTACATAGTTGGTTCTAGAGCACCTAATTTACATTTTTGTGTAGTGGTGTTAATTGATAAATGTTAAACAAAGCAAAATTTTATATTGATAAAACATAAATACAAGATTTAACTTTTACAAATATATCTAGAGTTAAACTAATAAAGAGATTTTGAATAGAACTACCATTCTCTTTCGATTGATATTCAAGATTGAAAAACAACCTATACACAACTATTAGGAAAAAAAGAAGTCTCACTTACATTTACTCTGCTAATAATGAGTTTAGGAGTGCAAATTTCAGTACAACCTTTTGCAGATAATCTTGCAATCTATTGTTTTTATTAACAACTTCATTCTAGATGCTTTACAAAAAGAATTTATAATCTAATACATTCACACCTTCATGATGTATAGGTGCTTGTTGACAATGATATATTGACGCATCATTAATTCTTCTAGTTACCCTATTATATTTTCTTCTCTTCATTTCCTTTGCTTAACACAAACTAATTTTTTGTTATCTACAATATATACCTTTAACACAAGACCAAGCACATCTTTTCGATATAATTCCAATAACTTTTTGTTCCAATATATAAGAAATTGTGGATTGCGTTTCAAATAAAATTGAAGTTGTTACAAATAATTCCTTCAATTGATTATAAACAAATATGTAATACAAGCATATTTAAAATATCATAGACAGTATTATATGTATTTCAAAATTGTATAAAAATATAATAAATTAAACTAACATATATTTTATAAAAATCTCCAACTATTTTACCTTTCATATAATTTTCTGTTACGTGATGCAAATGCTAGTTATTCATATCTCCAAAGAAAAGGGTAGATAAAATAAAATCATGAATATATAAAAGCAAGCAAATTGTGATTCGCATGAACTGTAAAGGACAAAATTAATTAAAATTTTGGCTGATGAGTTTGACGTCTAAGCGTATCTGGTGTAGTGGTATCATAGTACCCTCCCACGGTACTGACCAGGGTTCGATTCCCTGGATGCGCACGTGGTGCCAGTTTTAATACATATTTTGTTTTTAACCATATTATTTGATGTATACTGTAGCTGAGTCCATTTATATGTCATTTTTTTTTTTAGGGTCCAATTTCATAGATGGTTCACGTAAGTTTTCACCTCAGACCATTAACGTTGGCATCTCATTCAAAATATTAATGTAATATATGTATATATATATGATTTTATTTTAAAAATTTAAACAAAATAAAATATGTTATTTATATCAAGTTTTTTATATTGAAGTAGGTTCTATATTGGTAGAATTTGAATTTAACATTAAATATGTAGATTATAAAATGTAAGTTGATTAACATAAGTATCAATAGACTCTTTATTATCATTTTAAATAAAAGTAGCAATTGTCATAGATAAAAAATATATTATGAATTAGAAACTCTGGTTTGACTTAGATATGATATATTCAACATAGCAATCCAATAACAATGTTGATAAAATCAATTTTGGCTCCTTATGAAGTTAAATAAATATATAGAACACTTAACTTACTAAAAGAAGTAATATCATTCCAAAGACTTTGAGTCCTCTTCTTGCTAATCAAAACTATTTTTCTAACATTTTGAACTTGAGAAACAAAATGAGTATATTGCAAAGATCCTTGACCAACTCACGAGCTATATGAAGAAGCAAATTTTTCATAAATTAACCCAAATAAAATTTATTAGAGCAATTTTATAAAATTTGTGACATCAACAATGTGGAAGATGGTCATCATTTCTTCCTAACATGTCCTACTCTTAACAATGTGAAACAAATTCACCCCATTCCATAACTCAAATAATATAAAAAATAACAAAGAGAAAACTACAAATTAAAATATTGCAACCAAGCACAAAGGTGACATTTCCACTATTGAGAGTTAAAGGAGATGGACTATTAGAGGGATGACAATAGAAAAAAAGATGTGAAATCATGTATAATGAATTCAAAAGAGGTGAAATTGTATATCTAAGCAATGTATTTCAATAATCATAAAAAATAATTGGTGTAAAATACATTGAAATTCAAAATCATTATCCACAAAAGAGTGGTAATCCCTATTAAGCGAGGTAAAGGTTGAATTCATGGAGGATTTGCATGTATACTTTACCACATGGGATTCATATATACTTTCAATGGTATCAAGCTCAATACAAAGTCCAAGATAGCCAACTAAATGATTGAATTTTTTCACATTAGTTTTCTCCTAGATAAATTCTTACAGTTAGAGTAATCTTTATATTCGTGTAGACAAATTTGAACTCATTATTCTAATTGTATTATATTAAATGACCACTAAACGAATGATCTCTTAAAATGGCATGTAAGAAGTATAATGTTCTAAATTGATATTTTTTCTTCTAAAGTTTCCATCACTTACATTATGTACTATCCAAGTGCATTTCAAGTTTCTTAACATAGAAATATAGATGTTAAAAGGAGCTATTATTAGAGTTTGGATCTAATTACTTCATTTTATCTAAATTTGTACATATGAAATTTTATAGAAAGGTCAATGCATTACTTCTAGTACATGCAATATTTCTCCTGAACTTTCATGAAGAGAAAACTAAAATAATGTTCAAGGTGAAATAATGGAACTGCAACAAAACTGATCATTTTCACAAAGAGTACGAGGAGAAAAAAAATAAAGGTAAAAAGAATTTCTTATATTTTGACTCTGACAAATCCTCTCAAGATGATGCAAATTTCTCTTTGTTGCAACCTTGGTAACCCATGCATCAAAAGATGTGTGGTTAATACACTTGAGTTCTTTTTTCCACATGACCTCGCACAAGGGTTGGTTCTCGAAGTATGAAGAATATGATGGTGGGAAGGTGTATCTAGGTGATGAATCTCATTTGAAGATTTTTGGCCATGGTAGAGTCAAGATCAAATTCCTCAATGGTAGAGTGAAGGGGATTGATGGTGTCCTACATATATCAGGTTTGACACAAAACCTACTCTTTGTGAGTAAATTGAATGATTCAAGTGTACAAGTTTTTTTCTTGAGTGGAGGATGCAAGATGACAAGAAGAGAAGGGTGTTTAGATTCACACCTTTTACAAGTTGGATGCATGCACAATATAGTGTAATAGTTCATATAACACACCAAAGAAGATACCTTTGGATTCTTTATCCTCGCCATCAGATTGAGCAGAGAAGAAGTTTGTAGCAACTACATCTGATGGTTGTTTATTTGATGAAGGGGACTCACCTTACAAACTAGAACAACCAAGTTTGCACAGCAAAAATGATCTTTATTATTGATCAATACAGATTATAGAGAACATGCCATCTCACGGGCTACTTATTACATGCATCTACCAATTGGTAGATCTAAGTTCTAACTCGAATTCCACTATCGCTCTACTGGCTATTCTACCGCCCTTTTGTTCTAGAGCTATCTCATTATATAGCATCATTTTCTTGTATGTTGGCCCAACCTCAAAAGAATTATTCATATCATAGTACCATTCATCATCCAATCAACATTCATGAACTTTGAATCGTCATATCGTAATCATCACTGACCAATTATATTTCACAATAGCGATGTGAAATATCCAATATCGTTTCACCATGTGTCATGATTGAACTTTCCATCCCCATCGTTGACTATCTCTGTGTACCTATCGTTATCAGCATATTGCCCAGACTCTAGTTCAAATTTTGTTGATACAAGGGAGTTCTGATGATGATCACAAGTAAACAAGGGATCCGTCTGGTCATCGGGGAAACAACCTAGAAGGTTTCACCGACGCAACCGGGATACACCGATCGGACTAAGTCTGTGAGTGAAGCATGTGAAGATGAGAGTTGGATGAAAGCTATGAAAGAAGAGTTGTAGCAAATAGAAAAGAATCAGACATGGGAATTAGTTCCTAGACCTATGAATAAGAATGTAATTGGCTCAAAATGGGTGTTTCGGAATAAGCTGAATGAAAATGAAGTTATAAGGAATAAATCAAGACTAGTATGCAAGGGATACCACAAGTTGAAGGCATAGACTTTGAAGAAACATTTTCCCCTATGGCTAGAATGGAAGCTATTAGGAATGTTTTTGGCATTTTCACAAGGATTTCAAAGTGTATCGATGGATGTCAAGTCAAGATTTCTAAATGGTGAATTGGAGGAAGAAGTATACATGGAACAACCTGAAGGATTTTAGTTATTTGATAAACCAAATATGGTTTGTAAGTTGAATAAGGCATTGTACGGACTGAAGTAAGCTCCCAGAGCTTGGTATGGAAGATTGAATAGATACTTGAAAAAGTAAGGATTCAACAAAGGCTCTGCTAACAATAATTTGTACTTCAAAGTGCAAGGTAACAAAATGTTGATATTAGTTGTATATGTTGATGATATCATCTTCGTGTTCTAGCGCATGTAAGAGATTTGGTAAGAAATACAAAAAGAATTTGAAATTTATATGATTGGTGAGTTTAATTTCTTCTGGTCTTCAAGTAAATCAAACCGATAAAAGGATATTCATTTCACAATCTAAGTATGTGAAAGAGTTGTTGAAGAAGTTTAACGGATGATTCCAAAACTGCTGGGCAATTCATGGTAACCGGATGTAAGCTGAGTAAAGATGATGAATATGTTAAAACTAATCAGAGCAAATACAGATCTATGATTAGTGGACTGTTGTATCTTAATACTACCAAACTAGATATTATGCATGCAATATGTCTAGTTGCCATATTTCAAGAAAATCCTAAAGAGGCACATGTTACAAATTTAAAGAGGATATTTAGATATCTTAAAGGTACACCCGGATTATGGATTACAGGTATCCTATGGGTGTTAATTTCACCTTGAGTGCTTATAATCGATGCATATTGGGCTAGTTGTGTGGATGACCTAAGAGTACCCGCTGAGGTGTTTTCTTCTGGTGGAAGGACGGGCTCTTGGTTGAGTAAGAAAAAAGACTCAGTTTCTTTATCCACTATAGAGGTAGAATATATTGCTATAGCATCCTGTTACACACAGGTTTTGTTGATGAAGAAAACTCTGAAAGACATTAGAGTAATATGTGATGAGCCTATTCCTATTTTCTGTGACAACACAAGTGCTATAAACATTTTAAAGAATTCGGTTATGCATTCAAAAACAAAACACATATCTATCAAATATCATTTCTTGAGAGAAAAGGTGTTGGAGAATGAAGTCGGGTTGGAGTATGTGACAACAAAGGAACAATTTGCAGATATATTTACTAAGGCTCTTCCAAAGGATACTTTTGAGCATCTTAGGGAGAGGTTGGGGGTCATTGGCCCTCTGAACTACATACACATAAAGGTGCATCAGTCCAATGAACTCACAGATTCTTCATTTATCTGGACCGATGAATGGGTCTACTCCACAAGGGGAGTAGAAAAGGTTTTCATTGTTGCAATATGAATTGAATGGGTGCACTCCTAAGGGGGAGTGATCATAGTTTTTGATCTTTGTCGTTGATGTCAAAGGGGGAGAGAAATTCATGTGAAAAATAGTTGCAGAGGAAGAGAAGGGGTTCTCCCAGAATATTGTGTAAGATGTTGTCTTTGATGGTTTTTCACATCATGTGTTGCCATCAATGACAAAGGGGGAGATTTTTGCAAGTATGAGAAAGATTGGTGGTGTTGTCATTGATGTCAACACAGTTCAGTATGTTGCATATTTTACATGTATATTTGAGATGCTTTTGAGATGTTGTGAGTACATGGAACTATCTTCATGATGTTGCAAATGTGCTAAAATGACGAGTTTCCAAGTGCTTTTGAGAAAATTAATAAAGAAGAGAAGTCAAAGTTTTGAATGTGTTCAAAATGTGCTTCGGTATGTGCTCCACGTTTCTCCTATGTCAATCCTATGCTTGTGCAAATCTGAAGGTTGCTAATGGTGATCTAGTGGTGATATCTCCTGAGTTGAAGTTCTTGGTTTGATGGGATGTGAAAGTTACATTCACCAGTGTGTGAACTGTTCTGGCAGAATTGGTCTTCTGTGGACTGGGAGAAATGTTTATGCTCAGTCCTCTACTATTCTGTTTCAAATCTTGCGGATCTAGAATATGTCTTATATTGTTCTCTTGGTTCTGGCAAAGATGTGTGTGGTTTGGTGATCCAGAAGTCATGTTTCTGATTTGTTGTATGTGTTTGCATAGTCTGAATGGACTGATGGAAGGAGTTCGGTGTTCGAAGATTTTTGCACTTGTTGTGGATGTATCTGAAGGAACCTGAGATGTGTTCTCATGCATAATGAAGCATTTTTTGCACTTGTTGTGGATGTATCTGAAGGAACCTGAGATGTGTTCTCATGCATAATGAAGCATTTTGTGTCATCTACATGTTATCTTCTTGTTGGGAAGCATGTACATCAATGTTCATTTGTGTTTTCATTAGGTTTGGCCGACCTGGTGTTTACACTTCATTCAAAGAATTAAAATTAATCAAGGAAGTGTGTGGTTGATCTGAGACATTATTTTTGGTCTTGGTTAAATATTTTATTGGTCCACTCTCATTCCTTTCCACCGTGGGAATGTTTAGTTGCCGACCTAATTTGATTTTATGAAATGAAGCTAAGTGGCCAACCTTGGAGAAATTTTCTAAGGTTGAAGATGGTATAAATGCAAGTCGGATTGCGAAGATTTAGATGTAGATGAAAAGTGATGAAGTAAGCCACAAATAAAAAGAGCAGAAGTGTGTGAAAGTGAGTTGAGGCAGGAGTACTTCATTGTGTTAGATTCCTAAAGGTAGTGAACTGAAGGTTTCTGCAATCTTCAAATCAAGGTTGTGGATGTGTGTTAATTGTTGTGGTGGATCTTTTGTTCTCTTTTGTATCAGTAGGTAGTGAGCCTCCACGTTGGATAGTGAGTCCTTTCTGTAGGAAGTGAGCCTCCCTATTGGATAGTGAGTCCTTAATGTAGGCAGTGAGCCCTTGTATTTGGACAGTGAGTCCTTTATGTAGGTAGTGAGCCTTTGTATTTAGATAGTGAGTCCTTCTCGTGAGAGACGCTGAGCCTTGTATTTGGACATTGAATCCTCTTTGGGCAGTGAGCCTCAGATTTGGTTTATAATCTCTTTATATTGCGAGTTAATCCTCACCATGGTTTTTCCCTCATTGGGTTTTCCACGTAAAAATTTGGTGTTCATTGTGTTGATTTTACTTTTTGTTATCTACATTTCATCTTCATACTTAATAACAGAATAGTGTGGTTGTGGGATTGATAAGTGTTGAAGTTTTGAATTTGAATTTGTGTGACAACCGATTCACCCCCCCCCCTCTCAATTGTTCTATGCTTTTTTAACAATTGGTATCGTGAGCTTTGGTTCCTTGGTGTAGAGCTTAACCGCTTAAGGAAGATTCTGAGTTTTGAATTTTGTGAGAACTGTTTCACCCCCCTCTCAGTTGTCCTCCATTTGTTAACAATTGGTATCAAAGCTTTGGTTCCTTGGTGAAGAGCTTAACCGCTTGAGGAGGATCCTGAAGATTGATCAAATGGATGATAAAGAAGAACTCCGAACTGCACTTCAGGATCTTGACAAAGTTGAAAATGAAAATAGAGATTTGAAAGAGAATCTTGATGAAGCAAATGAATGTGTCCGGAAGTTGAAAGAACAATTAAAGAAATTCAAGGAAAGACATAGAGAAGTGAGTGAGCAGCTGAAACAAGAGATAATTGGAATGAAAGTGACTATAGAAGAAAATAAGAGAATTGAAGAATGTTTGAATACAATGGTTCAAGTTTAGAGCATTCATCAGACTTATTATGTACCATTGTATTCAAACATTCTTCAATTCTCTTATTTTCTTCTACAGTCACTTTCAGTCTAATTATCTCTTGTTTCAGTTGCTCACTCACTTATCTATGTCTTTCCTTGAATTTCTTTAATTGTTCTTTTAGCTTATGGACACATTCATTTGCTTCATCAAGATTCTCTTTCAGATCTCTATTTTCCTTTTCAACTTTGTCAAGATCCTCAAGTGTAGTCTGGAGTTCTTCTTTATCATCCATTGGATCAATCTTTATGATCCTCCTCAAGTGGTTAAGCTCTTCACCAAGGAACCAAAGCTCTGATACCAATTGTTAACAAGTGTAGGACAACTGAGAGGGGGGGTGAATCAATTGTCACAAAATTCAAAACTTAGAATTTCAATACTTATCAATTCCACAACCACATTATTCAGTTATTAAGTTTGAGCATGAAACACAAATAACAAAAAGTAAAATCAGCACAATGAACACCAGATTTTTACGTGGAAAACCCAATGAGGGAAAAACCACAGTGAGGATTAACTCACAACATAAATTAGCTTCAAAACTTAATATATAAGGCTCACTTCCCTAAAGAGGACTCACTTTCCAGATACAAAAGCTCACTACTTACAAGGGAGGCTCACTACCTACAAAAAGGATTCACAAAACAAAATTGGGCTTCACAGCCAGAATGAACTAAAATAGTGCATCTAACAAGTGTTGATGTAGTTTTGGTGATGCTCAATAGACTAACTTAACACACTTCATTATTTTTCTCTTCTTCCACTTTTGTATTCACTACTACTTCATCGACACACACTTCATCATCAAAAATTGTCCAACATATATATATATATACCAGATCTTATCCGCAATCATCAATTAGGTCGGCCTAATTAGATGCATCTCCTTGCTTCTCAAAAATACCAACCTGGCGACTTCAAGTATTCACAAAATCTTCCCAAATGGCAATTCAAACGCTTAATACGCTACATCATGTCGGCATAGACCTAAGATGGGTCGCACATATATCCGCATAACAAAATTAATTCACCATATCACGGCTAATCCAAGAAGTCGTCCAGAAATAGACTTCATTGCAAAAAGCAATCAACAGAATAATGCCAATATGTCATACGAGTACTAAAGCACAAGAAATCCTAAACATGCATGCCTTCAGCAACTATAAACAGTTTCCCAAAACCACAAGCATCAACTACCAATTGCGGAGGATTACAGACTAGAATACCGGAGAGTGCAGCTTGAATACCAGTTCATATACCAGACCAAAATACCGGATCAAGCACTGACTTATACTTGAAAACACAACATGGTGACACCAATGACAACACAAAACTGTAGAGATGATCATTCTTCTTCATTCTTCCAACACGTGGAGATGGGGCATAACATCCCACTGAAAAGTGAACTCCACATTGATGAACCACATTTGAAACCTTCGCAAACACTGTCAGTCTATTGTTGGGACTCACAAGTTTCTTTCGCTGATATGTTAAATTCCCACGGAGGAAGTATGACTAGCTTTTATTCGATCAAGCAAAAACAAAAAAGGTCATGCAAGATTGCACCTCGCCCTAGATGCTCCTACATCAGACACTCGAGGTAGATTTGGAAAGTGACTCTGTCACTTCTCAAGAGTTAGAGGGAAACCAGGGAGGATAATCTTTGACTCAAAAAACCAGGTTGAAACTTCGACTGGCCTTCCCTTCCACTTCACCATATATTCATTGTACTGTTTATTCCTGGTGCTTCTTCCCACACGACTGTCTAGGATTTCCTCAATCTCTTCATGTTCTATTGTAGGTGCTAGGACACTCCATTGTGCTTCTACCAACTCGTACCCCTTATCTCCTTCATGATACTATGTCAAATCTAAAATGTTAAATAAAGGTGAGACATGAATCCCAATCAAAAATTCCACCTCATATGTGTTTCCTGGGTCATGTTTCTTCAAAATCTTACACGGTCTAAATTTCATCTTCAGCTTATTGTATGTACCAACTGGGAGTATTTCCTTCTACAAATGAACCATTACTTCATCTCCAATTGCAAACTCCTTATGCCTTCGATTCGGATCTGCCTTCACCTCGTACTATGTATTCATCTTGTTGATATGCTCCTTAACTACTTCATGCACATTCTTGATATGTTCAACAAAATCCTCAGCTTACGTACTATTGTTGCCTCCCTTATCCATTTTTCTTAATTCAGTAGTAGTTCTAGGACTACTTCCATACATGATCTGGAATGGTGATCTACCAATGCTCCTATTGACTGAATTGTTATAAGAAAACTCTGCTTGTGGTAAAACCAAATCCCAACCCTTGGGTCTATCACCTACCAAGCATCTTAGCAAATTTCCCAAACTCCTATTCACTACCTTTGTTTGTCCATCTGTCTATGGATGATGTGCTGAGCTAAATTTCAAATTAGTTTTTAACTTCTTCCACAACATCCTCCAAAAATACCCAACAAACTTGGTATCTCGATCTGAAACTATGCTCTTGGGTAAACCATGTAGTCTTACCACCTCCTTAAAGAATAATTTTGCAACATGAATAGCATCACTGGTCTTATGACATGGAATGAAGTGTGTCATCTTCGAGAATCTGTCCACCACCACAAATATGGAGTCATGACCATGTTGTGTCCTTGGAAAACCAAGAAAAAAATCCATGTTGATATTCTCCCATGGCTTCTTAGGTACAGGTAACGGTTGATATAGTCCAATATTTTGATTGGTGTCCTTCGCCTTTTGACATATTCTACAACCCTGTATGAACTTCTTCATGTCCTTTTGTAGCTGCGGCCAATAATAATGTTCGTCAACAATGGCGATGGTCTTGTCCCAACCAAAATGTCCTTCCAATCCACTGCTATGCTTCTCCTTGATCAAATTCTCTCTCATGGAACTCCTGGGAATACACAACTAATTCCTCCTAAACAACATACCCTCTTGAATGGTATAGTCCAACCACCTCATCCTATCCAATGTGACTAGCTCCTTGCAAGCTTTCCAAGTAAAGTTAGCTCAAAACGCAGTAAAATAATTTCAAGAGGTTGCCAAACTTCTTGGTAATGCTTTAGGCATGACAAGGCCAAATGGTTTAGACTCCCACTTCAGTCCTTCCAAACCTAGGGCAAAATTCTATGTGAATAATGCAGTACTAGTTGTATGACTTGACTGAATTGATGGATCTATCACGATGGCATAAAGTGTAATAAATGAAAGTTTATTGAATATTCCTATTCCTAATGCTATACTTGAAATGTGAATGTTTTAATAAGATTTTATAAAATTCTAAAATGTGAATGGTATGACTAGTGCCTACTTTTTTTGGGCTAATGGAGTCAAGATTTGCATGATAGGTGACTTACTTAATGGTTATAACTCAAATTGCTTGGTACTTGTAACTATTTAGAACTTGTGTAAACATGCAAGAGTATAATTATCAAATTCTTCTTAATGATCCAAATGTCCTTTTCCAAATTATTGTGATTAATCAAAAGGATTTAATCATGTCTTGCAGGAACCAGTTAATTGAACCACACAAGAACAACAAGTGTGCTTTGATAAATTAAAGAATATCCTTGATATTTCAATTTAAATAACAGGGAAACGACAACCTTGGAGACAACCAGATAATATTTTTTAATAAATTCGACAAACAATTGACACAATAATTGGATCACTAGATAAATATGTTCTTCTCCATTATATAATTTTAAAATATTTTACAATGTACAACATGATATTTATTTTGACAATAGTTCACCCTATCCAACTACCTAACCTACTTATTTCTCCTATTCTTTTATCCTTTAATGACATGATTTTATTGTACATATATACATTATTTCTTTAGGGTTGTGACTCTTCACAACATCCGTCTGGTGCAACTCTTCAGTTATCATCGGAAAATAAAATATTTAATTAATTGCCCCTTTTGGAAAATTAAAATATTTTAATCTTCGTTATCTTTGTCCCCTGTGAAAATTAATTCAATAATCTTCCTTTGCTGGACTTCTTCACTTTACTTTTTTACCGGTATGTATCTCCAATATGTCCTTCGAGTAAAAATAATTATCCCATTTTTTCCTCTTGATGCAAATTGATTTATTTACGCTTTCACATGAAAATGTTTTTTAGGTAAAATAATTACCTAATTGGTTAATTCTTCCATAAAAATATTTTACCTCCCAAAGCACTCTTACACCTTTGGTAAAAAATATCTTTCCTTCTAGTGCAAATATTTCATAATCTTCTACCCTTTATGCTTCTCGTGAATAAAATAATTCTCCACTTTTAAATCCCCTCGATAAAATGAATAAAATTTATTTTTCTTCAAAGTATTATTGATTTCCACCATAAGCATATTTCGTTTGCATTATGACCATACACATTCACATCTGGGTGGCATAAAGCATCAGAAAGCATTATTTGATCTTACATCGATATCAGAGAGTCTTTCCTATGCAAATTTTTGTAGGAATATTGTATCGCCGAGACATCATTCATGTCTTGCAGATATCACCAAGACATATGAAGTCGGAAAGACATTTGAAAAACTCATTCATGTCTTGCAAATATCGCTGAGACATATGAAGTCGGAAAGACATTTGAAAACTCATTCATGTCTTGTAGATGTCGCCAAGAGCCTTGCAGATATCGGTGAGACATATGAAGTCGGAAAGACATTTGAAAACTCATTCATGTCTTGCCGATATGTTTCTTTTTGCTTTATTGGTCAGAAAAATTGAATGTCTTTACGATAAAATTCCATCAGCGTGACATATTCTCGGGCTAACTTGAAAATCTCACTCCGAGAGCATTTTTATTGCCGCTCAGTGAGACCTCAAAAATGTCTTGCAGATCGGCAAGACCTCAAATATGTCTTGCAGATCGGAAAGACCTCAAATATGTCTTGTAGATTCGGAAAGACCTCAAACCTGTCTCTCCGATGAACTTTTTCTTTGTTGCACAGTGACGAAAATGAGCCAAGTAGCCTCCAAAATGGCTTTTGAGAACTGATCAAATGATGTTGAAAAGCCATGAAAATGCACCAGTATGTTGAGCCATGATAGGGGAACATGTTTACCAGATGATTTGGCACAAAATGATCCAGACTGAAAACTGTTAATGCTCAAAGTTTCTCATTCAGCATTTTTTGAAAAATTGCACCTGTCAAACTGTGTAAAACTCATTTGATTTTGATTTTGGAAAAATACCAAATGACATCCAAACACCCTAAAAATTGGCATGGAGGTAGAATTTGGTGTAGATAATTGAAGGCACCAATTTTTTTATGATTAGCATCATCCATTTGCTTAATATTCACCCTCAAAGTTGACCACTTTAACAAATTCCACTATGCTGACAGCAGATTTTCTAGAAAACCCTTCAACTTGTTGCTTCGAAACTTTGTCAAATTAGAGTGTATGAGGCTGAAAATTGGCGTGCATACTCCCACATGATAAATGAACATTTCTGCAAATTGATTTCGCTTGAAATTGTACTGACTTTGTTCTGTGATTTTTCAAAGTAAGCCATTCGAGCAGATTTTTTAACTGTACTCCTGAGTGTCAAAATCAACTTTTTGAATATGGGAGCCTAAAATTTGCATGAAATTTTAGGCTCCAACACTAAGCTTCTAAAATTAGAATCTTTTCAGATAAGACTTTTGAGTTCATTGAACCCAACCACTTCCACCTACAATTTTGTTAACAAAATTTTCCTTCTACTCAAGGCATCTGCAAGTCTATTCAACCTTCCACTCCTATGCTTCAACACAAATGTATAACTCTGCAGAAATTTAACCCACTTCAAATGCCTTTGATTTAGTTTTCCTTGATTGTTCAAATATTGTAAAGCCTGATAATCAATGAACAAAACAAATTCTTTTGGCAACAAATAATGTCTCCACTTTTCAAAGCTTGAACTATGGCATAGAATTCTTGATCATAAATAGAATATTTATTCTTTTCATCATTCAACTTCTCACTAAAATAAGCAACAGGTTTACCTTCATGACTTAAAACAGCTCCAATGGCGCTACCACTGGCATCACAATCTACCTGAAATACTTTATTGAAATCTAGGAGTGCCAAAATAGGCTACTCCGTGACCTTCTTCTTCAGAAAATTGAAACTCTTTGCTACTCCTGTACTCCATCTGAATTCTTTATTATCCCCTCTCATCATTTCAGTTAGGGGTGCACAAATACTACTTAATCCTCTAATGAAATTTTGATAAAAACTTTCTAGACCATGAAAAGATCTTACCTCAATAGCGCTTGTTGGCATTGGCCACTCCACAATGGCTTTCACTTTTCCTGTATCCATTTTAAGACTCTCTACTGAGATAACAAATCCCAGATACACCAATTCACGTTTCACAAAACTGCACTTCTTCAAGTTGATCAGTAACTTCTCCCTCAACTTCTCAAAAACTTCTTGAATATGCATCAGGTGCTCTTCTAACATCTTACTAAAAATCAATATGTCATCCAAGTAAACAATGAAAAACTTACCCAAAAGTTCCTTCAATACCTCATTCATGATCCTCATAAACGTGTTGGGTGCATTGGTTAGCCCAAAAGGCACAACTAACCACTCATACAGGCCTTCCTTGGTCTTGAAGGTGGTCTTTCATTTGTCTCCTTCTCTGATTTGAATCTTGTGATAACCACTCTTCATATCAATCTTTGTGAAATATTCAGCCCCACTCAGGCAATCCATAATGTTGTCCATCCTTGGCAAGGGAAACCGATACTTGATGGTAATCTTATTAATGGCTCATGAATCAGTGCACATTCACTATTCTCCATCCTTCTTAGGTGCTAGTACAGTAGGCACTACACATGGACTCAAACTCTCCCTAATCAATCCCTTTTGCAAAAACTCTTGCACTTGTCTGTTCAACTCTTCACTCTCTGGTGGAGTCATTCGATGGGCTGCCTTATTTGGAAAACTGGCTCTAGGAATCAGATCCATCTGATGACTAATCTTCCTTATGGGTGGTAACCCTTTAGACATATTATTAGAAATAATACTCTGGAATTCATCCAACAAACCACGCACTTCAACAGGAACTTCATTGCTAACATCATTTTTAGTTCTTGGAATTAACACAAAACACATGCGCTCATGTTTCATAGCTTCCAGGAATTTTCTTCCATCAAACAAACAAATTTGTGCATTGTTGCATACCTTTTCGTCTGCTTCCTTTAGAGGCTTCAGCTTAGGTCGAACTTCATCCTTCATTAATGATTAAATATTTGCATGTCCATTGCGTATTTCTCATCGATCAAACTGCCATGGTCGACCCAACAACATGTGACAAGCATCCATGGGTATCACATCACACAAAAATTCATCCCTATAATTACCAATTTTAAATTTTATTAGGCACTATTCATTGAACGGGACCCTTTGATCCTTCTACAACCATGAAATCCGATACGAACTCAGGTGCCTTCTTCTCTCCAGTTGCAATTTGGTGACCTTTTCTTCTGACACTAGATTGTCAGTGCTACCTCCATCAATGATGACATTGCAGACCTTGCCTTCACACTTATAATGGGTGTGAAACAAATTATTTCACTGATCTAGTTCCTTCTCTTCATTCACTAAGGCCCTTCTAACAACAAGGGACTCACCCCTTTCTGCATCTTCAAACTGTGAGGACCGAGTGTCTTCATCTACAAGGGCTACTTGTATCTTACCTTTAGGCCTCTTGTTTGTCCTCTTGGATTTGCGAGCACTCATATGCCCTATGTCCCTCTTCACCACATTGGAAACATGTTCCTCTAAAACTCCCTCTTCCTGGTCCACAACCAAACCTTCCTCTACCTCTCTGATCTCCGCTATTCTGATCTCGAGGCTAATATGAGTCATCTCTCAACTGATCCTAATTGGTACTGGATCCTTCACCTTTCTTATAATCGCCACCTCGACCTCCATATGGTCGTTTACCAGTCTTTCCACCTCGACCTCCACCTCTTTGCTTGCTTTCAAATCTCTTGTTTAGTCGCTCTTCAACCTTTAGAGAGAACTGATAAGAATCTTCAATGGTAGTCATTCTCACCAGTGCCAATTCCTCCTATATACTATGCTTTAGCTCGTTGATATACCGAGCAACCTTCTCTTTGTTCATCTCTAAGTGTCATGTCTAAATCAGAACCTTGTGAAATTCCTCAGTGTATTCTTTCACCGTCCTCGTTCCTTGTCTCAGACTCTACATTTTCTTTAGCAACTCCAATTCATAATCAACAAGAATGAATTGCTTCTTCAATTTTGCCACCATTTTGTCCCATCTGGAGATTTTATCTTTTCCTTGCCTCCCTCTTTCAAGCTGGACCTCCACCATATACTTGCATGACCTTTGAGTTTCATCTTTGCAAACTTCACTCTGTGGGGATCTTCAATCTCCTCAATTTTGAAAAATTCTTCCATATCATTGATCCAATTGATCAATTCCTCTGGATTTAGGCTTCCACTAAAAGTTGAAACTTCCATCTTTGGTTTCTTTCCCAGACTAGATATAGCTTTAAGCAATCTCAGCTCTCCAAGATATGCTTGATCTTGTTCTTCCTCTTCCAATTCCTCTTTCGTTTCATCATCACTGTCATCTCTTTCTTGTTGTGCTCCTCTTCCTCTTCAGACCTCTTCTTGCAAGGCTTGCACCTACCTTCTGAGGGCTCTGATTTCATCTCTAGGAGTGTCTCCTCCTCCAGCACCTCTGCCTCTACCTCTACCATGGTTGGAAACTCTTGGAGGAATTTTGTTCTCAACCCACACTCACAGGTCCTACTGTAACTGCCTCATGTTTAGCGCTTTGTTACAAACTCAAGAACTCCTGCTCTAATACCACTTGATGAAGGGGACTCCCCTTACAAACTAGAACAACATAGAACAACCAAGTTTGCATAGAAAAAATGATCTTTATTACTGATCAATACAAATTACAGAGAACATGCCATCTCACAAGTTGCTTATTACATGAATCTACTGACTGGAAGATCTAAGTTCTAACTTGAATTCCACTATTGCTCTACGAGCTATTCTACTGCCCTTCTATTCTAGATCTATCTCATTATATAGCATCCTTTTCTTATATGTCGGCCCAACCTCAAAAGAATTATTCCTATCATAGTGCCATTCATCATCTCAGGAACTATGATCCATCATATCGTAATCATCACTGGCCAATTATATTTCACAACAGTGATGTGAAATATCCAATATCGTTTCACCACGTTTCGTGACCGAACTCACCATCCCCACCGTTGACTATCTCTGTGTACCTATCATTATTGGCATATCACCCAGACTCCAGTTCAACTTCCACCGATAGAAGGAAGTTCTGACGATGATCACAATTAAACAAGGGATTCATCGGGTCATCAGGGAAACAACCTAGAAGGTTCCACAGACACAACCGGGACACACCAATCAAACCATTGGGGAGACAAGGCATAACATCCTGCCAAAAAGTGAACTCCACACTAATGAACCTCATTCGAAACCTCCGCCAACACTGTCGCTCTATCGCTGGGACTTGCAAGTTTATTCCGTCGATATGTTAAAGTCCCACTGAGGAAGTATGACCAGCCTTTATTCGATCAATCAAAAACAAAAAAGGTGATGTAGGATTGCTCTTCGCCCTAGATGCTCCTACATCAGTACTTTGGGTACCTAAGGGTTCTCATTCCTTGTAAATGAAGCTTCTTGTGGTGAAGACAATGTTATGGCACCAAAGACTCAATCACATTAGTGAGAAGGGTCTTAGAGTCTTAAAAAATAAAGGCCCAATTGAAGGCCTTAATGATTGTAATGTTGAGTTTGAATTTTGTGAACATTGTGTGTATGGAAAACAATACCCTATTTCTTTTTATTCCAATTATTATAAGTCTTCTATGGTTTTGGACTGTGTTCATGCAAATGTGTTTGTTCTTGTGAATGTTCCTTCGTTATCTAAATCTGTATATTTTGTTTCATTCATAGATTATTATAGTAAGACATTTGTTTATTTCCTCAAGAGTAAATATGGAGTCTTTAGTCAGTTTAATGAGTTTAAGGACTTGGTTGAAAATTATAATAGTAGAAAAATTAAGTGTTTGAGGACTTAAAATGGTAGTGAGTTTTGTTCAGCAAAACTTAACAATTTTTGTAAAGAGCACGGGATTGAGAGATACAAGATAATTCAATATACCCCATAGAAAAATGGAGTTGTGAAGAGGATGAATAGGACATTGATGGAGATGGCTAGTTTATGTTGAGTGGTGCTATCATTGAGCAGAATTTTTGGGTTGAAGTTCTAGGCATTGCATTTTATCTGATCAATAGATCTTTTACATCGACTCTTGTTGATAAGACACCCATGGAGGCATGGTCTTTTAAAAATCCTTTGATGTGACATCTTAGAGTATTTGGTTGTAATATTATGCTCATGTTTAGATTCAGAAGAGGTCTAAGTTGGAGGACAAGGCAATAAAATATATCTTCATCAACTATGGTGTTTGTTTAAAGGGGTACAAGCTTTAGGATCCAATGCCTCAGAAGTTACTCTACAACTAAAGTATAACTTTCAAAGAGATGAAACCTTCCACTATTGAGCTGAAACTAGAGAAAGAGGAGAAATAGGAGGTAGTTTAGATTCCACCTACTTCTATGAAGGTGAACTACGCACTCATGTTGGACCTACTGATGTGGAGAGCTTGAGTAGCTCTAAAATTTCTAAAGAAGAAGAAAAACCTCAACCTCAACCATTGAGGAGATCTATACATCACCTATGTGACAACCATAGAGGTTTGGTTATTCCTTGTTGGATTTCAGTTCCATTTTTTCTTTGATTGCTAATATTGATGAGCCTAGGACTGTGAGAGAGGCTATGAGTATCAATGATGTAGATTCCTAAATGAAATCCATGGATGAAGAGATGGATACATTGAATAAAAATGATACTTTGGATATGGTACCCTTGCTTGATGGACATAAAACTGTTGTTTTTAAATGGGTGTTCAAGAAGAAATGTGGTCTTGATGGTAGTGTTGAGAAGCATAATGCACAATTGGTTGTAAGGGGTATTCTCAACTAGAGGTAATTGAATATGGTGATATATTCTCTCCTATTGCAAAGATGGCATCTATTTGGTTCTTGTTATCACTTGCAAAAATGTATGATCTAGAAAAGTGGAATAGATAGATATGAAGATAATGTTCCTTCACACTGACTTGGAGGAAGAAATTTATATGTCATAGCGAGAGAATTTTATGGTTAAAGGTAAAGAACATCTGGCATGCAAGTTGAAAAAGTTTTTGTATAGTCTTTAGCAGTCTTCTAATATGTGGTACAAAAAGTTTGACACCTTTGTGTTATCAATGATATTTCTTAGATCTAAATCTGACCATTGTGTGTATTACAAATCTAATAGTGGTCTTATTCTCATAATTATTTTATACATAGATTATATGTTGTTTATTGGGAATGGTAAAAGTATGATTTCATAATTGAAGTCTTTGATATCCACATTTTGAGATGAAAGATTTAGGTGCAGATAGGCATATCTTGGGGATGGAGATCAGAAGAGATAAAGCTAACAAAAATCTTTGGTTAAGCCAGAGTAAGTATGAGAAGTGTTGGAAAGATTCGGCATGACAAATTACAGACATTTAATTATTCCTGTAATGCAAGGGATGAAGATTTTTATGAAAGATTGTCCAAAATATCCTATTGAGATGGAGGACATGACCAGAGTACCATATGTGAGTTTTTTTTATAGTCTAATGTATGTTGTGGTTTTTATGAGGCTAGACATTGCCCAAGTAGTAGGATTCCTTACTCGATTTATGGATAATCCCGGACAAGTATATTGGGATGTAGTGAAGAGAGTGTTTAAATATTTGTGAGGTAGTGCTAAGTATTCCCTATGTTTTCATGTTTATCCTACTAGACCTCAATATTATATGAGTATTCATGGATGTATGGATTTATATTGGGAAGGTGACATTTATAATGGAAGATCCACCGGTGGTTATGTGTTCATGATGTTTGGTGGTGTTATCAATTGGATGAGCAACCAATAGGTTGTATTCGCTTTGTCCACTACAAAAGAAGAGTACATGGTAGCTACTCATGCTTGCAAGGAAGCTATTTGTCTTAATATATTATGTTCAAATATTGGTTTCGATGCACGAAAAATTACTACTTGTTGTGATAGTTAGAGTTGTTGGTGTAAATAGGCACTTTTTCTAATAGTCTTATCTAGGTCCTATTTACATTGTTAAGTCCACTTAGTTCCTAGGAGGGAATATTTCTAGTTAGCATTGATTAGGAAGAATCTTTTTATTTAAGCATTAGTTGTCACTTATCTTATCTAGTTGGCTCTTATTAATGCTTGTGTCCTAGGTTATTTAATATTGTCTCATGTCATTTAATTATGACAGTCATTTAATGTTGGTACATCATCACCCTTGCCTATATAAGCAAGGCTTCATATGTACATTGAAACTCAGTTCAACTCAGTTGAATTGTGTAAGTCCAATATATCATTATAATCTTGAGTATTGCATATTGGCCATATCTTGCATCCATTGTTTAAAATTCATGTTCTTTCTTTTCCCTCTTGTGGAAGGTTTTTTTTAGTTTTTGTAGATGATCCTAGAGGCTTGAGTCCTTGAGTGACCATAGCATGGTATGAGAGCTTTAGAACTGCAAAACCCCTTCTCAAATATAAGGGTGATTCAAGCTTGATATTATACATGGTGTGTATTGGGGAAAAATGGACCTCATGGTTGAACCAAAAGGCCCAAAAACCCCTATTTTCATATAAAATACTTGGTAGGGAATATTCTCTACACAGGTGGCATATTCCTTTGGCATACCTTTTGCGTAAGCACTATGTCAGTTCCTATATGAGCGGTATGATTTCATTTTTTTAATATTAAAAATATTAATCACTGAAGGTTTAAATTTTCCACCATTTATTTTTTGGTACCAACGCCTATTTTAGCAATCGCGGTCCTGTGAGGGCCCCGGGGCTGTAAACCCGATGGAGCGGGGGAGCGGCACGGCTCTGCCTGCTACCCATTTGTCACCCTACTGCCGTCAAGCAATGGTATTATTTTAAAAAAAAAAATTGCAAGCGCCTAGTCATATTGACACCCAAGCACCTAAAATTTTTAACCCCAAGTGTTGAAATTTGCCCCTCGAGGCCCTAGAAGGGCAATTTTTTTCTACAGAGCATAACTTTCTGCCCAAGTGTCAAACAATTGCAAACAAGATATTAACAAAAAGCTAGTTTCGAGCACTTCACAATGGTGTAAGCCATTTTTTCAAATTTTTCCTCAAGTGGATTTTATTTTAATCGAAGTCAAATTTTCTCTTTTGGACTCCTTCGGAAGGCTTCATTTTCAATGTAGATCATATTGGGAGAGGTTACCTTTAGTTTTCTAAGATATTGTTGTATTTTTTCTATCTTTGATCCATATTGGCATTGTAAATTATCTAGAACACATTTTTAGCATTGTAATCACACTACTTATAAAGTGCCACACATATTATTGGGGGGATTATTGATTGATCAGTTGGGGGGATCTCTTTGTGCATTGTTTTTTATTTGTTTGCTTGTG
Organism: Sequoia sempervirens; assembly: GCA_007258455.2. Lineage (NCBI taxonomy): Eukaryota > Viridiplantae > Streptophyta > Pinopsida > Cupressales > Cupressaceae > Sequoia > Sequoia sempervirens. The sequence continues at coordinate 23,349 of VDFB02189582.1, forward strand.
CTCTCTCATTTTCATGGATCATTCTAAGGTTCCTTTGCTAACATCATATAACAACATGGCATCAACATGCATGGAGTATACTAATGAATGGAGGTCACTCTCTATATATTGAAAATAAGGTACTTAAACCTATAGATGATGAGAAAAATATTAAATGGATGATTGAACATACCAAATATCTTATATGTCTTCGTAAACTAGTTTCTCAAGATTTGTTTTTTCCAAATTCAATCATGAAAGAATTCTCATGGGGCTTGGGATAAATTGAAAACATTATATGGTTCTACAAATGAAGTTAGAGGCTATCAAATTGATAATAAATTAATGAGCCTTGATCCTAAGAACTTTGACAACATCCAAGACTACATCACTAAGGCTAATGATCTAAGGGAGCAATGTAAAGCATGTGGAATTAATAAGGACATTCAGTTGGTCTACAATTCATTGAACAAACTTGGTCCTGATTATGTTGCTTTTGATTCTATCTTTCATACTCATAGGTTGACTATGGGGTATGCATATACTACACCTTCATTTGCATCATTTTCTGAGATATTGATATATGAGAAACAAAAGCTTATCTCGATGGGTCTCATCAAGTCTTCTAAATCTCAGGCATTGTTGGCTAGTCAAGTGAAAGAATCAAATAATACTAATAAGAAGCAGAAGAAATCAAAGAACAGTTCACATTCAGATCAACCAAAGAATAAATCATCTTCCTCAAATAAATCATCTAAGAAGGAGAAGTCTACTTGTCCATATTGCAAGAAGTTTGGGCATGATGAACATTCTTGTTACAAGAAGGATATTTATGAGTTGAAGCGTCTTCTCAAAAAGAATAAGATTGATTTTCCTTCTAAAATGTTTGAGTCACCACCTTCTTCTTGTTCTTCAAAACAATCTAATAAGGGAAAAGGTCATGCTAGTTCAACTTCTACATCAGGAGATAAATGACATCCTCTTTGTGCTTGTTATCCACTTGGATTATGCACCTTGTTGAATGCAAAATTCAACAATCCGGTGTAACATGGGAAGACCTCTAAAGTTGTGGGTTTATTTGCAGACAGAGGTCAACCTCCGGAGAAGGCTGGCTTCCTTTGTGCTATCACCTAACTACTGATCTTGTAAAGGAAAAGAGTAGAAGGAGAATACTTAAAAATTAAAACCGAGGGAAACACTATTTCTATGGTGATACACCAAACTGATAGGAATCATGAAATAAAATAGATGAACATACACTAGAAAACTAATGATAGTTACTTCATTTACTCAACATGAACTTTGTGAACTTATGCATCATTCTTGAAAGGCTTAATCTGCATATACATTTTAAGAAGGAAAGATGGATTTCACAACTTTAAAGTTCAAATGCAGATTGAGAAAACACAGTTCAAAACTCACATAATCTGAAAGAAAAATGAAAGTAGCATGAACACTAACACTGGTTTCCAAGGTAATCTCTGTATTTTATATTCCAAATTCCAGATGAGTTACAAAGCATACATCAACTGAGAAAGGATTTGAGAAAATCACTAACTCTCTAGAATGCATAATCCGAACTCCTTTACAAAGAGGCAAAAATGCCATATATACAAAAAGTACCGGCCCCTGCCCTAGGGCTTACAAAAATATCAGCCTCTAGAAAGATCCACCCCTAGATCTTTTAATGAAGTTAATTCTGCATTAAATATGTATCCCCGTTGTCCATGTCGATGAAGGATCGCTCCAGGAATGGTCTCCTTGATCTTTTGCAACAATCGCATTAACTTCTGCCCCCCTGTGTCCACCCTCAAACTCCCATCAAAGCTACTTTGAACGTTTTTGAGTGCTATCATAAATGTCAATCTACTCTTGCCAGTCAACATCCTAGCTGTCCTTGCGGTCTCATCCTTTCTATTCTTCTCCTATTCTAGGCCCCTCCGCAAGTTGATCTTCTTCGAGAAGCAGCATCAGGCTTATCCAAGTTAGATCCTTACAGACGAACACCTCTGTCTACCAAACGATCCATCATTTTTGATCATAGATTAGATTCATGTCACTTACATTCTGTTGATCTTCTTCACAAAGGTAGTCAATCAGTCAAATGGCCAATGGTTCACCTTTAGTTCTCTCTGATTGGTTGAAAAAATGCTACATAAGATTCCCATGCAGTCAAAAGCTATTTAGACTGAATCTCATGTCGGTGAGACACTATCCGTGTCTCCCCGATGTGATTACACTCCACAGGACAGTCGACATAGCTTAGGATTGTTGGCGGGACCTCATATTGAATGCAAAATTTATATCGATGTCATAGAAAACCATCGGCAAGACAATTGTTATCGGTCATAGGTCATAGCGAGTTCCCATCGGTCACACCAATATCCTTTTTCATTGGAAAATCCATCGCTATCGGCAAGACTCCCCATTGTCGACAAGACTTCTTTTCGAATGCAAAACTCGACGATGAGTCCTACCGCAGCCACATATCTATCGGAGAGACTCTATTCTCTTGGTAGGACCTCATATCGAGCTCAATATGTTACACCGAAGGCACAAAACATGTCGACGAGAGTACCACCAGTTGGCGAGATATCATGTCGAGCTCCTCCATTCTCCTCGAGCTCATTTCATTTCGGAAAGACATCATCGGGTCGGCAAGACCTCCCGCCGAACTCAAAAACCTTTGGCGAGCCCTCTTCGGTTGATGAGACATTACACCGACCGAGCCTTCTGTTAGCGAATGCAACTTATTTCGGTGAGACATCGCCTTGCCAGCCAAACATCATGGCGATATCAATCCCTTTCGCCGAGACTCCCATATGTTGGCAGGACCTTAGCGGGTCGGGAAGACCTTACACCAAGGCCACTATTCTTTCGGCGAGACATCTACTGGTTGGCAGGACCTCATGCGAAAGGAAAAATATTTTGGCGAGCTGAGACCACTTCGGGGAGACCACCTATGGTCGGCAAGACTTCACACCGATGGTGAGACCATACAACGAAGGCACCATCTTTCGCTGAGACCTCCATCTGTCGGCGAGACTCTCCCCGATGCTAACCTTGTGCACAAGGGTCGACATGACTTCTTTCCAAGCAGAGAGATACATATAAGCTCATGGTGGCCAAAATGTCCCAACGACCGGTGTATTTCAAACAAATAGAATGCACTGCTAGTCGACAAGACAATAGAAGGGTCTCGCCGGCTTTCTTCTCTAAGGAGTTTTGTGCCAAATCTGATCGAGGCGTGCTTTCCAACAGACCTCCTTGTGAAATATCATCAGATGTATGATTTAACCCTGCAAAACAATGCCTCCATTTGCCTTCATGAAAACCTGAAACATAGATTGCCCTGCCTGATTGAGCCCGCAGGTGAAAATCAGGTAA
>VDFB02189585.1:0-31512 GCA_007258455.2 Sequoia sempervirens
GAGGTCCATAGTCGGCTGGACGCTGGTGACGACGCACACGCTTGAGTCGGTGGAGTCGGTGGGTGTGGTATGGGATTAGCATCCTGCAGCTCTAGCACTCTGAGGGTCTCTATCACAAGATTGTCAAAGTCAAATGCACAAATGACTTTTGAGAATGACCTTTTTAGTATTTATAGGCTATTTTTGGGGGATTTTTATTTATTTTTTTCTGAGGAATTAATTCTTATCTATCACAGGGGCATTTTTGGACAATTTTGTCGGGAGATAAATTGTTTCTTCATCAAATCATCATAAAAATCCAAAATTCATCAATTTATCTCCCGAGGGGGCATATATCGCTATCATTTCAAAATTCAACATCTGGGGCAAATCAGGGGCATATTTTAAAACCTTTTGTCAATACTGGCAGCTGAGGAAAAATCATTCTTTGAAGCAATGCGTAAACACATCACTTCAAAGAGGGGCAAAATGTAGACACCTAAAAATGGTCTGGAGAATCTAATTAATTAAATACGACTTATTTGATTAATTAATCTTAAATTCATCTACTTAATAAATAAATAGAAATATTTATTTATATTAAGTTCATTTTTAATTCTTCTATTTCATCATATTACTTCTCTCTTAATTAAATAAACAAAATTAAAAACTTTGTTTTATTTAATTATTATCATTATTGCTTCTTTTATACTTATATCTTGAAAATTAAATACACAACTTAAATAATTTGTGTTATTTAATTACCTCATCACATTTCTTCTTAATTAAATAAAGATATTCTAAAAATCTTTTATTTAATTATCACTTTCCAAATATTTTAATTTAATAAACAAATCCTATAGTTTGATTTATTAAATTATTTATTCCTCTTTTGCTAAAATTAAATAAACTAAAAATATTTAATTTATGCATAAATCATTTACACTATTCACTCACCAATAAAATTAGATTTTTAAAATCTAATTAATGCAACTTCCATTCACGGGAAGAGCTTCGGGGACAAACTTGCAAGAAGTCCTCTCAATCTTCTTCCATCAATCCTCCCTCTCTTCTTGCCTGGTGTTTTCATGGGTAGGAACAATCCTCCATGATCAGCTCCATCTTCTCATCCCAGGCCATTCAATTCTCCAGATTGAATCACAACCCCTTATCCTGTATCCCTGTGCAAATGTGCTGTCGTGAAAGCTATAAATACAGCTCTTTGGCTACAGGAAATGGATCCGAATTTGTGCAATCTTACTCCGTAGGTTTTTCAAGCATCCAAGCATCCAAGCAATCAAGCATTCAAGCATTCATCCAGCATTCATCAAGTAGCAATCAAGCATCCAGCCTTTGCAGTCATGGCTGCCATTACAATAGAATTTGCATATTCAATCACATAGGAATAGAATTAGTTCATTTTCTCATTCTCTAAGTGTCATTTCAATAGTTTAATTAGCTTACAAATCTGAGAGCTAAGTAGATTAGATAAATCTTTAGAGTTAGAGAGCAATAGGATAAATTTCTGTAGATTTGTAGTTTAAATTAGTTTAAATTTCTTAATCTTAGATGCAATGTCCTATTTAGAAGCGTAGATGCATTGTTTAACTTGTTTTCCCCATTCTACCGCTTACATTTCTCTGTCACCTTATTCAACTTTCGGTAATCAATGCACAATTGAAGGGACTTGTCCTTCTTTTTCAAAAAAATCACTGGTCCCAAGGAGAGACACTGGGATGAATAAACGCCTTCACTAACAACTCCTCAAGTTGCAACCAAAGCTCCTTAAGCTCCTAAGTGGTCATCCAGTATGGAGCTCGTGAAATGGGCTCAGCTCTAGGTACAAGATCTATCTTAAAATCAATTTCACACTTGGGTGACATCCCTGGTATCTCACTAGGAAATACATTAGCATACTGTCTAAGGATGGGATGACTATCAAGAGACACCTCCAAGCTCTCTCCTAACTCCAAATCATTAACTTTCATTGCAAACAACTGACGACCCTACCGCATACACCTTTTCAACTGCATAGTAGAGATCATCCTCAAGGAAATAGGCCTCTGAACCCCAACTACCTCAACCTCACTGCCAGAATCATCTACACACTTCACCGACTTACGTCGACAATTTATGACTACTCTATGAGCCTCTAACCAATCCATGCCCAATACAATATCATATGACCCAAGGGGAATAATACGAAGGTCTATTGTAGTTCAAAGAGACCCAATCCTCAAACTACAACCATGAACAAGAGACTCAACTACGACCTTAGCACCAGAGGCCAACTCAACCTGCCACCTATCATCCTAATTCGCTACCACCAATCCACATCACGCTACTACAGAAGGAGAAATAAAGGAATTTGAAGCACCTGAATCAAAGAGAATAGAGACTCTACTGCCTTGTAACACACCTGAAGTCTCAACCATTGTACCATGGTGCTCAGCTTCGCAGTTTTCAACTGTAGCAAAAAATCTGTGTGATCTGCCTACATCTCCTATTGGCGGCTTTAAAGCCGCCAGTCTCTAACTAAATCCAGATGTGCCCTTCTAAGGGCACTATCTAGAAATATGACCCTATTGACCACAAGAGAAGCACCATGTATCTCTGCTGAAACCTCTACCACCTAGAGGTGCACTAGACTGTTGAACACTTCCCCTGTTAACTGTAGACCACGACCTCTGGGCTAGCTGATCAAAGTGATAACACTTGTTTCGCCTCCAATTCTAGTCTCTCCCAGACTGAAACCTATCACCCTTTCGAGACTAAGAGTTCTTATGTTTTGACTGAGAGTGTTGTTGTTGTTGACCACCCTTAGAGGATGCATGGTGGCTCCTAGAAGGACCTGCTGACAGAGTCTAGCCACCTCGAGAACTAAAACATGTTGGAGGTGCATTGCCAATCTGTACACTTATCTGACCACCTAAAGCCATAGCCAAATTCTCCTTAACTATCTGAGCCTTCTCTACAGCTACCTCCATGGTTTAGGGCTCAAACACAAAAACACCCCCACTGATACAGGCATTCAAGCCCCTGATAAAGTGTTGTACTAACATACCCTCATCATCTCCTATGCCAACATACTACTTAAGCTCATAAAATCTCTGCTCATATTGCTCAACTGGCATTTCCATCTGTCTCAGCTCATGGAACTCATCTGCATGACGTTAATGCCAATGATCGGACAAGAACCAAGCTCTGAATCTCTCTAAAAATATCTCCCATGAGATTGAATCTATATCCAAATGGAGCTTCTGCTCCTCCAAATTCCACCACATGGAAGAAAAACCTTGAAGATGCATGATAGTGCACCTAGCCTTGGTGTTTCTACCATATGGATGCATAGCGAAACACTTGTTTAGATCAATTAACTAGGTCTCTGCCTCTAAACCACTACCAGTCCCATCAAAAGTAGGATGTGCTCGTAAAAGGTCCCTCATATGTCTAGCTAATATAGCTTCCTGCTCAACTGCAATATCTCTCCTCCTGGGAGATCTCTCTCTCTCTAACCACCAACTGTTCACCCTCTTATCTTAGACCAAGATGGGCAAGAATCTCCTCAAGTAAGTGACACAACTATGTGCCCTCCAATCCTAGTTGATCTAGATTCTGACTTCCACCTCCTTGATTGTTTTGGGAACCCTATTGTTCCTCATGATCAGACTCGTGGGAACTCTAGGGAGGGAAGTCCTGACGATTAGCCCCGTGGCCACCACCACAACCTCTACCATGCATTGGACCTCGACCCCAATCTCTAGGAAATATCCTACATAGACACCACCAAGGACAAGTTCAAGGTGTTAGGCGAGGTCAACAAGGGAAAACATAAACTTCAAAACCTAAACAACTAAGAAAACATAATGGGCTCTTGTATATACCCAGAGTACCCAATGTTAGAACTTGGGCTCTGATACCATGTGTAACGGCCCACCATGAAACCCTAGAGGACAACACACTAACCACCTAAAATGAACAATTTTTTTTTTAAAGTGCAATATACACATGATTGCAAATGAAACGTTAACTTAAATTCTAACCTAAGTCCTCTAAGGATTGTGACTACTCTACTTGATTCACATTAACTAACCTAACAAGAACTATAAAACATTACATTTAAATTTTATCAACAACATGAATTTCATTTAATCATCACATTAAAAAATCAACTAATATGAATTATCCATTTCATGTCAGCAATACAATAACATCAAATATCATTAAATTGACAATAACAAATCCATTACATTTACCATTACACTAGAGAGTTTACAATTAGTTACAATGATACATCATTACATCATTATCTCCTTGAATGAGAGAGGAGAGTACATTAGAAGTATATACATGATACAATATATTTGTGGAACAATACAAGAACATGAATAATAATCCATATGAACTAGAGCAATTGTTGAAATCTTCAAATCCAGAAGTGATCACCACAAACACAAACAAAGTGAAGGAACCCAATGGAGTACAAGGAACATTCCACCCAACCATGTGGAACCCTAAGGTTAACCTCCCATGCTAGGAGATAGCATTAAGGTCCTGCCACAAGACAATCAAGAGACAAAGACAAGACAAAGGACAACATGACTCCAATGCACAAGTACAATACAACATCACACGACAGTAACACCACTTCAAGAGGCACTCAAACATCAAATGGAGACAAGAGCAAGGGAATACTAGGTTGTCGTAGAAGGAGTTTCATCACATAGTCTGCTATGGGTTACCCAGGAAAATCTTCCTAGGCCCTAGACCCCATCCTAGGTTACCCTAGTAGCCTCCACCGATCTCCGACCCCTATACAAACCTATGTGGAATCAACATACCTCTCATGAAGACAAGGTAGTTGATCTTGTCATTCCAGGCCTTCTCAACTCATCCCAAGCCTATACAAGAACTTGAGTCATGAGTGAGGAATTCACTTATCTTGATTAGTGTGATTACTACCCAACCCCCTAATTCATTTTAGGTTATCACTTAATTACGAAACTCCCACATGGGTTACCTGACGCCACTTTGTGCGTTGGCCCCCATTGAGAGCCACTCCCCTACTAGCAACTAGGATACCAAATGAAGTCAAAAAAGCAAATCCAACTTGCACAATCACAAAATCTCATTAACATATACAACAAGGCGAGGCATAACCCTTCCCCGTCACAAGTTCCAACTACACTGGTGAATATACTGTGCAAGGCTAATGGCCCACATACACTCATCCAATACAAAAAAATCATCTCAAGGGATTATCAAGAATACCATCAAGAAGATAATTTCCCCTAGCCTCTGGAATACTCCTAATATTCACTTCACATGATGACTTAAACATTTGATTGAAATCCACAAATCATTACTAAATCGACAATCATTCACTAGCCTCATACGAACAAATCAAGACAATAATAGAATATGGAATCTAACAAGGGTTTACAATTAACCATTTCATGTTTACTAATTAATCATCTAATTTAAAGATAATATTTTCCATAAATACTATCTTTCAGTTAAAAGATTACAAACATATCCAACTTCTATACAACATATTTCTTGTCTCATCTATTTAATTATAATTCTTAAAAGTAGCAAGATACTTTTGTAAGAAACATAACACATCAACGTGCATTATATACATATACATACATATATATATATGTATGTATGTTATATATTGATTAACATTGTGTTGTTAACATAATAATAAATTGAAATACAACAATGGTTCTAAAGTATTTATATCAAATATTTATACCAACATACCTATATATATATATATCCATATTTATATATATATCCATATTTATATTTATATATATATATATATATATATATAATATCGATATACAAAACCATATAGAAGCCAATTTTTGCATGAGTAAGGTACAACAAACTAAAGACAACTGAATGTTATTTAATAGAAAATCTATCTCATGGTACTAAACTACAATAAAATAAACTCAAAAATATGCATGAAGTTTTAATTTCAAATCCCCAAATATCAACGAACTACAGGAAACTTAACTTCATCATAAAATTCTAGACGGGAGAGGGTGGTGAACACCATTCCAAAGCTTGATCAAATAACTTAAAATCCTCAACATAAAGGGCGCTGGAAAGAACATGGCACTGGAAATAGTTCCTATCAGACACAATCTCCTAAAAACAAAAAGAAGTATATTGTTCGACTAGGAGGAATGAGTATACAATGTAATCATAATTAAGGATGTCAAACTAGTTGTTAACAAAAGAATAACCCTTCAAAATTGACACCAATTCACAGAGTGGAGGAAACATAATACTTTCCATCATCAGCCATAATTGGCTGACGCCACAAAAGGAACGAATCCTAACAGGGACCATATTCCATGCCAAATTTTAGGCCAACGACTTCTACAGAAAGATTAAAGATCAGGGGATTAAGTATACAAGCGCATATGATAACATTGATGCCTCTTTCCATAGATGCAAATCTAAAGATTTAATGATAAGTTTAAACACCAAGTTCAAGATTCCATATAAAAGTTACAACACAGATGGTATATATGCTTATCTGCTACAACACAAATATGAAAGACCACCGAAATTCCTGAGGGGATAAAGGTGAATATAAGGTGACATATATCAGCTATCTTACGCTTATAGTTTTAAAATTCGATATCTCATTCAAGGCACCAGAAACACATTAACAAACCTATGCCCAAGTAGAATACATTGAAGAAGAACACTAAAATTTAATGAAGACCCAAGCAATATAGTGAGAGAAGCAAGGTACGCAGGGGAATAAAACATGCAACAGGGGAAATTATTGCCACAAAAAATTCAAGGGTTGTAATTTCACCCAGAATATATTATTAACAAGAAATAGCTTCAGGAACGAAGATTCACAAATCATGCACCAAGAATTTGCAGGAAGGAACAAGAATTTCTTTCCATAGGTTTCATTTATTAATTAATTTAGTTTAAGAGTAAGTAGAGGAAGAGTTTAGTAAACATTGGAACCTAAATAACTGACTGCCTGAGCTAAAAGTTGAAGCAGTGCTCTCTACCTCCAATTCACAACTCTAATCTCTTCTCCAATTTGCTAATTTATGGCTCCAACCTCTTCTAAATCCAACAACTTTTGTTAAATCCCCAAATTCAAGCTCCCAAAACCCCAAAGCTTCCAAGACAAAATTTCAGAGCTTTCAAGAAACAAAACCTACCTAAGATCAATCCCCAAGATTAGTTTTCTGAATAGTAACAAAAATCCCTTAACTAATTTATTTATTGCTTCCTCATTCGTAACTGTATGCACTTCTTTAATTAATTTATTTTAATTTTCCCCCACTACTTCAGCATTCTTCAACTTATTATTTTATATTTTTTTAACCATAATTAGCAATTACACACAATTAAATTAACTATTTAAATATTTAGTTTATTATTTTAATCTTTCATATAATTTTTTTCACAATCACATCAATTTAATATATTTATTTAAATATTTCATTTTAAACCATAAATTTCAATTTATTAAAATCAAATAAATACTTTAATAATATTTTATTTAATCAAGGCTTCAATTATACAAACGCTTTTATTTAATTATTCCAAAACCCTTTTAATTTAGATAATCTTTATTTTAATGTAGGAATCAAACAAAAACATTAATCATGCACATTACTCAAATGAACATACTATCAATCAATACCAGACCGCAAAGCAAAATGGAAAGAAAAATGACAACATAGACAGACCAATAAGAACTGACCTTACAGAAAGGGTGTGACAAATAGATACTCATACTCGTCAAGGATGATGGCTCAACGTGGGGAACCTGATGCTATCTCCAAATCAACTATCTCCATTGGGTATAAGGCACGCTCCAACCTAACAATTCAAGTGGAGTCGATGCCTTGTACCTACAACCTATAGCAAACCACATGGTCGAACATGTACATAGACAAACAAGCAAACACATTGTGAAGGGAAAATCACAGTGTTGCAGGGCACTCGCAAGTGAGTGATGCAACCTTGTTCCCCTTCACCAATACATCAACACACAATAATCAAATATCAAATCATGATGAGAACATATATCTAACAATCACATAATACTCATATCAATGATAACCCACATAATCAATTAAATTAATCTACTAAGCATGGTATAAGCGTAAACATCAGTGATAAATGTGTCATCAAGTAACATCATAACTGTGCATCAAAGTATCATAATATCCAAGTATCATCAAACAATATCATAATGTCCAAATACAACCAAGTAACTTGCAAAAACCAAAATGAAAATTGAAGGGCACTACAAATCTTTCATGTAATTGTATATTGGATAGTATATCAATTGTATCATTTACTGTAATCTAATGTAATCTTCCCACATGTACTAGGGGAAGCATTGTTATAACTATTGTAATGATGTAACAACTAATGATGAATTCTTCTTGTAATGAGTAATGTAATGTAATGCATCTTGCATATGTAGTTGTTAAAATGATCTTTAATGTTGTTTATCAGTTGACATGTTATGGAAGTAAGAATGTAGAATCATTTAATGTGACTTTTTAAAATGAACCTTGTTTGTTAGATAAATCATGTTATCTTAATAGTTAGTGAAATGATCCTAGTTATCCTAATTAATAGTTATGTGAGTAGTGCAGTCGAGGAACCTTAGAGGACCTAGTTTTAGATTATATGCTATGTTATGTTATGCATTTTATTATCATTTTTAAAAAAAAAAAAATCCATTAATATGTCATGGTTAGTTATGTTGTCCTCTAGGGTTCCTTGGTGGGGGTGTTACACCTGGTATTAGATCCCAAGTTTCTAACACTGGGTACTCTTGTTTCATATGAGCCCATTGCGTTGTCCTAGTTGCTTGGACTCTTGAGATTACAATTTCCCCTTTTTCCATCCTCGCCTAACAACCTTAGACTTATCCTTTAGTGGTGTTTTTCCAATGGTGCAGAAGACTGGTGGAAAGGATAGGACCCATGGTGTAGTGTGCAATGCACCAATATTCTTTCTATCTGTGATGCATTATGGACCCTTTTGTAGCCTTATGATGTGATTTTCAGTGATGTGAATTTGTGTGTGTATGTGAAGAATGTATGTTAAATCATGAATATAGTACTTATGAATGATAAATTGTGTTTCTATGCTTCTAAAAAGGTGTAAAATCATGATCTTGTGTTGAATATGTTATGAGATTTAGTGTTGTATAATGAATAAAGTGGAATATATTGTTTGTAAATGATAGATATTTAATGAAAAATGTGTGTTTTGTGTGTATAATTATGTTGTGTTTTATGGAAGTGTAGCATTTTGATGTATTGATTGCTTAATAGTGTATTGGAAGAGGAATTGTAATTTAAGGGTAAAAAAATGAAATGGTAATGCATTTGAAATTGAATACTTTTATATGTTATTGTTATGAGAAATTTTGCTCGTTAGGATTAAAAGGGTGCAATGTCTTCTTTGTCCTAAAAGAAACTGATGGGTATTAATGCTAATATGTAAGGATTTTGAGTGGTTTATGTACTATGGAATCATTTCTGAAATGCAAGGGCTTGATTGTGTTATTATTGTGACATTGAAAACTAAAAGGATAGGTCTATATAAGTATATATCCTTGTGAGATGAATTATTTTCATAGACAAAACTAGTGTATATTATTTTGATGTAATGAATCAGCTTTGATGTTGGTAACATAAATTTTCAGTTCTAATGTGTTATGTTTCCACCCTAGTTTGTGACATCTAGGAGTAAGTCAAGTTTTAGGGGGGGAGGATGTAGTGCCCCTCCAGTCTCACCGTGGATGTGCAGGTAGTTTGACTTCAGAACTTGGAGATGAAGGTAAAATAATAGGGATATTTAAAGGTGTGTGCTAATGATGTTGGACTTATTGCTATGACACTTCTGATACTTGAGGATTTATGTACATGTTATGATTAGTATATGGTTTTATTTGATTATGAGGACTAACCCTATCATGAGCACTGTGTGATTATCTCATCATGACTAAATTATGCGATTATCTTATGAATATTCTTATCTTGATTGTTATGTAACTAATTGTTATGAGTTGATGTGATTACTTGGTGATGTTCTTACTGATGTGTTTTGGTGGAAGGGATAGTGTCGCATAACTCACTTGTGAGTACCCTACAACACTGTGATTCCCTTTCACAGTGTACCTAATTATATGTATATGTATATGCATGACCATTTTGTGTGTTGTAGGTTACAGGTACTAGGCATCAACTCCACCTGAATTGACAAGTTTGAGTATGCCTTAAACCCAATGAAATAGTTGATCGGAGATAGCACTTGGCCCCCTACCCTAGCCATCATCCTCAAAGAGGATGAGTATCTGGTTGACACCCCATTAGTTTTGTCTGTTTGTCAGTTTGGTCAGTCGGTGTTGCTTCAGGTCTTGCTTTTCGACCCTAGATAGTGGTTAGGTATTGAGTGACATTTGATTTATTTAATTTAAAATTGTTTCATAAATGCTTTTGGTTAATTGCTACATTAAAATAAAATTATTAATTTAAAAAGATACATTTGATAAGTATATATATATATATATATATGTATATATATAATCATAGTTTATGATAAAATAAATTATAACATAATAATGAAGTTAATAAATAATAATGATGAGGTGAATATTATAAAGTTGAGTTATAAAGTTAATTACTAAATATAAATAAATTGGGGTATGTTTTGATAAATACATAACTAATCATAGTGAATAATAAAAAGAATATGATAAATATAAAGGTTTTTCATGCAGCACATGCACAACATTGAATAGATTGTCTAAAAAGAAACTTAAAGTTTTTTTGGGAATTTTAGATATTTCATTGGATTTTTGGTTTCGAAAAAACGAATAGCCTCCTTCTTATAAATATTGGTTCTTTGGGAGAGATTTTGATTATGTTCTTTTGGTGGGAGAAATTTATCTATAAAATTTTCATATATTGTTGATTATGTTGGAAGTGGGGGTTTTTTTTTTGGAAATAAAGAGGGGGAGAATGGTTTTGTAAATCCTCATATATTGTTGATTTTGCTGAAAATTAGGGTTTTGAAAATTTGGATTGTGGAATCAGAGAAGTTGGAATTTTCGAAGCTTGGCATCAATTTTGTTCTTGCCAAGCATTGGATCTAGGTTGGATTCGATCTTTTGTTGCATTTTTCTTTCTAGTGTACGATTATTTGGATTGATTTTTCTCTCTTTGTTGTTTGAAAATGATTGTTTGATTGTTTAATTTTGCTTGTGAGTGAAACAACTATTTATTCTAGAATAAAGGAAAAAATAATAAATGAATTTGGACACCTTAAATAATTTAATATATAGATTTATATATATTCTACAGTTGTGGCCGAACCCCATTATTCTGAACAAAATATTCATGTGCTTGGCTTTTGGTGTGTACATATTATATTCTCTTTGAGCATAAGATATTAGATTTTTAACTCATTTTTTCCCTTCCAATAAAATGGCCTGACCGCGTTGTCCATAACTCGGCTTTTACAAACTAGGTTGGTAAGAAATTTAAAGGGTTTCTTCAACCTGGTGTATTCTAACCTCTGCCCAAAAAATTGTAAATACCCAAATCACAGTTTCTAAGTTATGCTTGAAACACAGGGTTGTTGTCAGACTACTCCCCCATGGTTGCATTTGTTAATATATATATATATATATATATTATGGTTAAAAGTAAAAGATTGACTTGTTGGTACGTGAAAGATCTTAATCAGATAGTTATTATTAAAATGGATATTTAAATTGCTATAGATAAATGAATTGAGTATTTAATTAAGGTGAATTGATATATTTCATATATAAATAGCCAAGAGTTAGGGATTGTAAGGAGTCAAATCAATCAACTTTATATAGTTAAATGATAAAGTTAAAATTAAATGAGGGTAAAATGTTAGGCTATTCAATTTAAATATTTTAAATTAAATATTAAATGATTCATAATAAATATTAAGTGGTCATGGATCTCACTATGTTAACTAATTAGTAAATAGAAGTTACTTATCTTTATTATAATTTAATAGTTGGTGTATAGAATTGCCATGTGAGTCAATTAATTAGAATCTTATTATTTTAAAGTTGTAACCTTAATATTAGAGTTTCATGGTAATTAGACCAATAGAGATGATGGTTTCATTAATGATACAATTATTTTAAAATATAAATAGTTTTGATTTATTCTTGTATAAAAAGTAACTTTATTCTTAATAAATATAGAAATTTATATATATTTAAAGATTTAGTAATAAGAAAATCAATGTAGGATTTAGTAACGAAAATTTAAAAAGCTAAGAAAAGTAGCGGTCTAATCTAGTTGACGATTTTAGAATTTTTTTTATTATATCTATGAAATAATCAATAGAAAGTTTCTAATTTGAAACTAGTAGTTGTTTGTGGTTTAGGTTGAATAAATTTATGAAAGAAAGTTTGTAGGTGGATGTAGCTTAATGGTTGCCCAAGTTGTTTATGCATGTTGAATCTATTAAATTTTATAGTTTGTGTAAATTTAGTAACCATCGTGATCACTATTGTGTGTAGAGGTAGGCATAAGTTAATAGTGATTAGTTGGAAGTTTTATTGCTTGGGTTAATATAATTTGGTCCTCGCTTTTAAAATATTTACCATTTAGTGAGAAAATGTTGTGAGAAAGAGTATTATATACTTTACTTACTACCAAAATTATTGTAGTGATTTTCAATCACAATAATATTATCATTGGTTAGGAATATAGATCATGTGAATAATATTAGTATTAGCGTTTTTGGGTAATGTCCACATCGGGTTGTCAAATAAATTAGTAGTTGAGTAATTTTGATTTCAAGAGTAATATTATAATTGTATTAGTAAATGGTAAAATTTATAATTGCTAAGCCTATTAGAAATAATAGTAAATTCATTTATGATTCCATGAATATAAGCGAAGAAATAAAAATGTTAGGTAATACGAAGACTTTAATTGGATAGTTATGGTTAAATTGAGTATTTAATTTGTCATAAATAAATGAATTGGGTAAACAATTAAAATGAATTGATTTATTCATATAAGGTAATTGAATGATTTGTAGATTAGTTAAGTGATTCAAATTAAATGTTAAAGGATTTAGATTTCTCTTTGTAACCAGTTAGTAAATAGATGTTAGTTATTTTTATAATTATTTAATAACATTGTTATGCAAAACAAATATTTAGGATATGATTATTACAACATTATATTACAGTTGTGATTTTAATATTAGGATCTCGTATTAAATAGTTTCATAGATGTGGTTGCTTTATATAGTTATTTATAAATATAATTCTTCCTGTAGTAAGTAATCTATTGTTTGAACTAAGTGGCTAAGTTAAAGTGAATGATAAGAAAGTTGAAATAATGTCTTATTTAAGGGAATATCTTTATAGTTATGATGCAACGATCGATTGTTTGTATTTAATAAAGTGCCTTGATTATTGGATTAAGTGTTTATGTAATTGTTGTCAATTGTGTAATGTATGTTCAAAGTTCAGTGTCATTGGGGAAAGTGATTAGTATGTTGGTTTCTAGAGGCTTGGGAGGGGGTATATATTTTTATGTACGGTCCTTATGATTGTTTAACCTTGGAAGTGGTTTGGATATGTTATTGGTTATGTGTATTGTGTGAAATGTAAATCCTAAGTGTGTTGCCCTCTTATCTATGTTTGGATTCATGAGATTTTGTAATGGTATTCTATTGAAAGGTATGCATATGGGTATTGAGTGTAATGCAGACCTTAAGTGTTGTACTACCTATTCTTGATGGTTGAATTGTGGCTATGGGATGGGACATGGGTTCATGTTGTCCTAGATGGTGTTCATGTGATTATGATAAGTTTGCAAGATGGTTATTTCCTTGCTTGATGTGTAGGGTTTACTAGTTGCAAGTAGGGGAGTGGCTCTCAATGGGGGACGAAACCCAAAGTGGTTCCAGGATAACCCATTGGAGGGTTTCCTAATCTAATGATAACCTTAATATTGAATTAGGGGGATGGTTAAATTTCACATTAATCAAAATAATGTTTTCCTCACTCATGGCTCAAGTGCTCGTTTAGGCTTTAAATGAGATGGGAAGGCCTAGAATGGCAAGATCAACTGCCTTGTCCTCATGAAAGGTATGTTGATTCCGCATGAATTTTTATGGGGGCCGAGGATCGATAGAGGCTGGCAGTATAACCTAGGATGGGGGTCAAGAGCCTAGGCAGATCCACTAGGATAACCCATATCAAGCTATGTGATGACACTCCTCCCTATTGCAGTCTAGGATTCCCTAGTCGTATTTTCTCCTGTTGTGTGAGTGTCTCTGAAAGTGAAGTGTTGTAAGTGATGTTTGTGTTATGAACAGTGTTGTGTTGGAGTTAATGCTTATCCCTTGATTGTGTTAACATGTTTCTTTTTTGACTATATGTATGATGTGGGACGTTGTGTTATCTCCTAGCATGGGGGGTGGGCCTTAGGGTTCCACATGGTGAGGAGGTTGGTGCTTTTTCCTCCATTGGGTATTCTCGTTGCATGTTTGTGTGCATGGAGATTGTTCCTTGTGCTGTGGACTCCAGTTCTTGTTCTAGTTTGAGAAGGAAATCTTTCATATAATTGTATATTGGATAGTATATCAGTTGTATCATTTATCGTAATCTGATGTAATCTTCCCACATGTACTAGGGGAAGCATTATTGTAACTATTTTAATGATGTAACAGTTAATGATGAATTATTCTTGTAATGAATATTGTAATGTAATGTACCTTGCATATGTAGTTGTTAGAAATGATCTTTAATGTTGTTTATCAGTTGAAATGCTATGGAAGTAAGAATGTAGAATCATTTAATGTGTTGTTTTAAAATGAACCTTGTTTGTTGGATAAATCATGTTATCTTAGTAGTTAATGAAATGATCCTAGTTATCCTAATTAATAGCTATGTGAGTAGCGTAGTCAAGGAACCTTAGAGGACCTAGGTTTAGATTATATGCTGTACATTATGCATTCTATTGTTATTTCCTTTTTAAAAAAAAGTTCCATTAATATGTCATGGTTAGTGTTGTCCTCTGGGGTTCCCTGGTGGGGGTGTTACATTGGGACCCATTACATTACCCACCTTAGTCTATGTGATGTTTGTTTCTTTACCTTGCAATATTCTTTTGGGAAGACCATGGATTCACACTTTGGGGGTTGTAACTTCTACTTTACACCGTTGAATAAATTTTTTTGCTAATAACAAAGTAATTACAATCAAGACCGACCCCAATGTTATACACCTTTGTGAGTTGGAAACTGTGGTTCATGCCTCAGTTGTTTCCACTCCTAAAAAATATATTCCATCATTATCTTTTGATGTGTTGACATGCTCTTTATCAATGCCTACCTTAAAGGCTTCTCTAGAGACAAATATCCCTAAAGAAGATTGCCTTGAAGTGAAGAATCTTAGGTCTACCCCTTCTTCATCTTCTTCCGAATAAAATGCATGTCTTGGTGATGATTGGGGTCCTTGGAATTTTTGAGTTCCTCATTGGAGAATACAAGGTCAATGTCATGACTCCTCCTCCCTAACTTTTACTGCACAATTTTGATAGACTTTAATGCAGGAACACATGTTAAATCCAGACTAAAAATCTAATACTCATATGCTTGAAAATCTGCCTGTCATTAATTATTGATTGAAAACTTGAGAGCAGCATTTGAATGTCGACCAAATTCAGTGGACAACTATGGAGTTAAGGCGTCATGCATGAATTAGAAAAGGACATTTTTTACCACGTTATCAATAAAAAACTGCACAGCGAATCAGATCCAGATAAGCAAATTAAAGTTTTAGTCAGCACAGACCTACTGGTAGGTCACATCCCGCCGTCTTTAGCTGCTCAGCTATAACCTCACCCCATCCATATTATTCACATGGAGTTCTATTTCATCTGCCCGAAATAAATTTCAGAACTAACTCACATTCTACAGTTGCAAAACAATTTAATGCGTTATATCTATAAAATGAGGAATGAACTTCTGTTTTGAGAGCAGAGAGCAATAGATCGTTCTGTGAGAGACTCTAGGGAGATGTTCATTTTCAGACGTCAGGAAGGAGAGGAGCCAATCTGGGCGCAGTGTTCACTTTAGACCTCTCTCAAGAATCAGCGCACACAAGTAAGTAACCTGCCCATTCACTTGATCACTGCGTATGTCTCTCTGTCATATATATATATATATTGCACAACAAGTAATTATTAAATGCTGAGCCCTTTGTAAATATGCGCAGACCATATCAGATAGAGAATGGCACAAATTATATAAATTAGCTAGGATAAAGCAAAAGAATATAGTTATGCAAGAAGCGTTGCATCTAGGAGTAACCTCAATTTAGCTAGAAACTCTATGATCATTTCCTATCACGTTGCTAAAAGAAACAAGGTTATTCTGCCATTCACTATGCATGTTCTTATTAGAAGATTTTAACTATGGTATTATTATTATTCTGATGAAGGATATCAAATGCACACTCAGTATTTCTTATCTGGTAAATTACATTTGCAATGATAATGAATTTCCCCTGATTGGATTACAATTTAACTATTGGTCAAAACATCACATCTCACAAGAAGAACCTGATTTAGGCAGAATGTTATAGCCCCATTTTCACTCACTTCCACGCTGATTTAGATGCCTTTGTCATATCTAGATGTCAGTAGAGAATGTGTTATAGTGATTGTTTGCAGTAATCACCTATGTGCTATAAACATTTTCACTCTTCTATAAGCAGAAGGTGTGCAATTTATGCAAAGGGATAATTGGAATATCCATGAAAGTTGTAATAGACTTCATTCTTAATAAATAAACCAAAAAGAAAAGAGGTATTGTGTTAGATATATATATATATATTTTGTCAATAATACATGCTGAAAAAGTTAGTGTAAGACATGCTTTTATTTGAATAATTCTGATTGTCTCTAATGCCTCACTAACTTCTCTAGGATATATATATATATATACACTTTTGGGTACGATTTGTTGTATTGTTGTTAATGTCATGATAGTTGGTATTTAAGAAATTTCATGAAAGAAATTTGTTACAAAATTAGCTTAACAAGAAACCTCTAAATATCTTAACATATGAAGTTGGAAATCTAGACAAAAGACTATTAAGTAGAATCTAAATATCTTAGACTAAGTGGCAATTAATGCTTTAATTTTAGGTTAAGCGGTGGTTAATGCCCTAGGTGTCGTAAGATAAGATCATGCAAATTTGGTTACTCAAATATGTTAGATGAATTAATGGTCTATGCTATTTTTCCATTTGGTATTTGATTTGGTACATAATGATAGGCATTGATTTGAGATATTAATAATTGCCCCTTAACTTTTATTTCATAATAATTATATGTTAATTTGGTACATATTTCCCTATATGATATAATCCATGTGTAATTGCTATCTAGTGTGAATAGAGATTGTAATTTAAAGATATCGCTAGTCAAAAAATAAAAATAAAAATAAAATGTAATAATATCGATAATATTCTCCTAACTATAAATAGCCAAACCCTAGACAAATAAAATAAATCAAATAAATAGATAAATAAAACTTTCCTAAACATTTATTACTATTACTCTTCGATTGGTTATATTGAAGCATTCAAGCTCTTTTTTTTTATTTTAGTTTGGTCCAGGCTCTTTAGAGAAAATGAAACCTCTTCTTACCCATAGGTAAACTTCTATAAGGAATAAACAACATAAGAACTCCTTTGGATAACCCCAGTTAGTGATGAATAGTTACTTCATTACATTGAAATTTTCATATCCTAATGCTACATAAATTATCTAGATGATAGAGATATGAGTTGGAAGGTAGAACAATAATCCTTGCAACAATTCTCGAAGATATTTAACTCTAGGTAAAAGTGATTTCTTGTATACATTTGATAACGAAAGCAGGGAACAGTGTATGTTATGAAATTTCTCAAAAATAATGCATGTCTTTAATTTAAGTACTCACTTAATTACGTTGCATGGGAATTTCTTTTATGAGTGATAAATGGTTAAATAATTTAAGTTACTAAGATTAGAACTTATTATAAATTCTTGACCAATGCTTGTTGATTTATTTAATCATCATGGGTTTCCTTTTATGAATATTGTTAAAAGTTACCGTGCCTTATGAACTTTCTTTTCCTAATTAATATTAAGTATGTTAGATATAGATTTGGAAACTAATCAAAGAAGGAAAAACAAAACTAGCAGCGTTCGGTATTAACGATGCCTCTGGCTCACGTTTACGGGTAAAGCTGTCGCGCTTGAGCTACTGCATCTATAGCCTAACACAGCTGCAATAACGGCGTCTGTGGCATCGTCCCTATAAATCGCCGGGGAGAAATAAGGAACATGGGTTGTTTAAAATCCAAAGGAAGGGAAATCCCCTTTGGATCGATAATCTAAAAAGATAAAACAAAAATGAATCAAATCCGCTAGTGACAACCTAGAAGATTGTAACTTAGGAATTTTCAGTGGTGCAAATGTAATTCTAACTCAAAGATGAAATCATGCGGATAAATTATTAGGAAATCATTTAAACGGGTCAAGGGATACGAACATCATTAGGGAGTAGGGTTAGGTGAATGTTAATAGGTAAACAATAAATGGTCAAGATGATCGTTTATTATCCATGCTTCCCATCGTGGGTGGCAACCGCAGAGGAACTGTCTAGGGGAAATAAAAACCCTAGAAAGGGTTGTGTACCCGCTTTATAACAGTTCACATAAACATAGCCTAGAAAACAGAACTACATATTTTACGCCTTGATCCCGTTTGGAAGCAGGGTATGTAGGCAGTCTGGGAAGCGAAGGATGCCCCCAGTACTCAGGCGTTCGGGAATGGGGTTTAGGGTTGGAGAGATCACATAACTAGTTATAAGAGATAATCAACCAAAATACATGCAACTATACTCGGAAGAATCCCGTATGGATTGCTTGATTCCCCGAGGCCCTTAGGCCAAATTCCGAGGCGGGTTTCAAGTTTAGAATTACAATTTTACATACCCCTGAGGACGACGACCTCGGTACACTTTTAGTAGAAAGTGTGGTCATCAGGGAGGCGACTCAGGACCCGGATGATCCCGATGAGTCCAAGACTCTGGCCAGAGCACATACCTATCATATGATAGATGCCTGCCTCGTTTAGGTGGATGCCTATTCCGATTATATGAATAGATGTATCCCTATTCCATATGAATAGATGAAGTGAATTCCTGTTCCGTATGAACAGATGATATATCTATCCCGTATGGATAGAAGTTCCCGAGTATACTTGTGAATGAATACTTGAAGAAAAAAAAATCAGAGTGGTATTTCGGTTAAAAATTAATTGGGTCTTTACATGTGGTATCAGAGCGAGATTCAAAAACTAGGCCTTGAGCTTACTACGACTCGCGCAATTGAAATATGTATTTTAAAAGTTATATGAAAGAAACATCCTTTCTCAAATATTGGAATCATACTAACATGAGAATAATTAAACAGGAATTCTAAATGCCAAGGGGAAGGGCAACTCGAGCTGGTGTCGGTAGAAGGCCAAAAGGGAACAAAGATGATGAACCACAGGCTCATGATGGGATTGAAGCAATAATAGAACTGTTAACTGAACAAAGAGATAAAATCAACTCTTTGGAGCAAACGGTACAAGAACTTCGAACAAGACAAGATAATATTGAAAATATAGTTGAACCTCAAATTGAAAACCCTCCTGAAGGAGATAATCCAGAGCATAACATAATGGATGTTATTGCACCTAGGAGAGAAAATCCTATTCTAGAATTGACTAAGGACTTGAAGAAAATCACCCCTCCGAAATTTGATGGGAAACAACTAGGAGAAGGGGCAGAAAATTGGCTTAACGAAATGGAAAAGTATTTTGAGTTAAGAGATTTCAGCGAAACTACTAAGGCCTTATGGGGGTCCTACCAACTTGTTGGTGAAGCAGCTAGCTGGTGGACTAATGTGAAGGAACAAAATAAGTACACCAAGGAGGATATAACATGGGAACAATTTGTTGAGCATTTTCGTAAAAGGTGGCTACCACAATTGTTTTTCGATGAGAAGATGACTGAGTTTCACAACCTTCGACAAGGATCTCTGACAGTTCAACAATATTGGGATAGGTTTGCCAAACTGCTAAAATATGTGCCAATATATCAACAAGATGAAAAGAGCCAAACCAGGAAATTCATTTTGGGATTAAATACCAACATAGGAGTAGAGGTTGACATGCATGGACCAGAAGGTATGAATGAAGTGTTAGAGAAATCCTTAAAGCAAGAGAGGAAGTTACAAGCTTTAACTTCAGCGAGACAATCTTTTAGGAGTAATAATTTCAAGAGGAAACAAGAATTCAAAAGGAATCAAAACTTCAACAAGAATCTAAGGAACAATTCATCAGAAAGAAGACCACCTCCAAGTCATAATCAAAGGTACAATGGGAATAATGCTTACAAAAACAACTTCAACAAAAATGAACCAAGAAACTATAACGGGCCAACAAATCAACCAAGGCTCAATGAAGCAAACAATAACCAGCCTAAAAATCCAATGCAACGAGGACCACCAGGTGGATGTTTCATGTGTGGAGGGAATCACTTTGCTAGAGAATGTCCAAGGATGCAAAGTCAGATGAAAGCAAATCAACCTCAGAGGGGACCTACACAAAGGATTCATGCAGCAGTAAGAAATCGACGTACTCGATCCCAAAATGTGCCCATAGAGACTACAGGTACTCTATTTGGAAAACTAGCCTCAATTCTAATAGATACTGGATCATCTGAATGTTTTATTTCACCTGAATTTGTAAGGAAAAATGTATTTAAAGTTAATCATATGGAATCATCATGGACAGTCCAGTATGGGGATAAGGCAGTTAAAGAGGTGACCCAGTGTCTATCCGATGCAGAAATACAATTTCCTAACTTTAATACAAAGGTAGACCTTTATGTGGCACCTTTAGGATCATATGATGTGATCATTGGAATGAGTTGGTTGACAAACCATCAAGCAAATGTAGATTGTTACAACAAATGGGTAGAATGTTTAGATGATATAGGAAAAAGGGTTGTGATTCAAGGGAAACATAGACCTATAAGTATGGAAATCATATCAGCTATGCAAATGAAAAGAGAAAAGAGAAAGGGGGATCTAGTATACATAGTTACCATGGATGAAAAGGAAGAAGGCGATGCTCCAACGCTCCAAAATTCTCCTTACCTTCAAGATTTTAGTGATGTGTTTCCAGAAGAACTACCAGGGCTACCCCCAAAAAGAAAATTTGACTTCTCCATTGATATAGTTCCAGGAGCTGAACCGGTGTCTAAGGCACCCTATCGAATGAACACAGCTGAGCTGGTAGAACTCAAGATGCAATTGGAAGAATTGCTTGGGAAAGGTCTCATAAGACCAAGTGTATCCCCTTGGGGAGCACCGGTTTTGTTTGTTAAAAAGAAAGATGGAACCTTAAGACTATGTATTGATTATAGAATGCTTAACAAAGTCACCATAAAGAATAGGTACCCTTTACCACGCATAGAGGATCTCTTTGAACAAATGAAAGGAGCAACTGTGTTTTCTAAGATAGATCTTCGATCAGGGTACCACCAACTCAGGATAAAGGAAGAAGATATCCCGAAAACAGCCTTCAGAACAAGGTATGGGCATTATGAGTTTACAGTTGTACCTTTTGGTGTGACTAATGCTCCAGCTGCCTTTATGAACTTGATGAATAGTGTGTTCCATGATTACTTGGATAAATTTGTCTTGGTCTTCTTAGATGATATCTTGATTTATTCCAAAAATGAGGAGGAACACCTAGCACATCTTCAGTTAATTTTGCAAAGGTTGAGAGAACATAGGCTATATGGGAAACTATCAAAATGTGCATTCTTTAAAAAGAAAATACATTACTTAGGTCACATCATTTCAGAAGATGGTATCGCAGTAGACCCGGATAAGATAAAAGCCATAGAGGAATGGCCAATTCCAAAAAATGTGTCTGAGGTAAGAAGTTTTATGGGACTTGCAGGATATTATAGGAGATTCATAGAAGGATTCTCAAAAATTGCAAATCCAATCACTTCATTACAAAGAAAGGGTAAGAAATTCTTGTGGACTGAACAGTGTGATAAGGCATTTCAAAATTTGAAGGAAAAATTAACCACTGCACCTATCTTAAAGGTTCCAGAACCAAATGGACACTTCATAGTTGTGACAGATGCTTCCATTGAAGGTCTAGGTGGGGTACTCATTCAAGATGAAGGTGTGGTAGCATATGAATCAAGGAAATTGAAAAATCATGAAGTAAACTATGCACCTCACGATTTGGAACTTGCAGCAATTGTACATGCTCTTCAGAAATGGAGACATTTTCTCTTAGGAAAGCCATTTGAGTTAAAAACCGACCATCAAGGACTCAAATACATCTTCACGCAACCTCACTTGAACGCTAGACAAAGAAGATGGTTAGAATTTCTAAGCGAATACGATTTTGAGATAGAATATATTAAGGGAAAAGAAAATAGGGTTGCAGATGCACTAAGCAGAAGGAGGCACTTGATGAATATGGTAATATTCAAAACCACTTTTAGAGAAAAAGTGCTAAATGGGCAAAAAGAAGATCCATGGTATAAGCAGGTTAGATCGACCTTAGAAAATGATCCAGCTAATCCTAGTATAAAAGGGTATAATCTAGATGGCGACAAAATGCTTCGATACAACAATAGGATATATGTTCCAAACTGTAAAGAGTTAAGAGAGTTGGTTTTAAGTGAAGCCCACAATACCCCTTATTCAGGACACCCTGGGGCAAACAAACTCTATTCAGACCTTAAGAAACTATATTTTTGGCAAGGAATGAAGAATGACATAGTACTCTATGTAGCTAAATGTCTTGAATGTCAGAGGGTGAAGGCAGAGCATAGCCATCCTGCAGGATTATTATACCCCCATGATATACCACATCATAAGTGGCAGGTTATTAGTATGGATTTTATTCAAGGATTGCCTACAACACCTTATAGGCATAACACAATAATGGTGGTAATTGACAAACTTACCAAGGTTGCTCACTTCATAGCAGGAAATATAACAGATGATGCTCCAACTTTGGCTAAACGTTTTGTGAAGGAAATTTTTAGATTACATGGAATTCCAGAAAAGATCATATCTGATAGGGATGCTAGATTCACTTCAAGGTTTTGGACAACTCTTCAATCAGCTTTGGGGACACAATTAAATTTCAGTACAGCATATCACCCTGAAACAGATGGCCAAACTGAAAGGACAAATCAAATTGTGGAAGACCTTCTACGTATGTACTGTATGGACCAACAATCTAAGTGGGAAGAATATCTTCCACTAGTAGAGTTTGCATACAATAACTCTTTTCAAGTCTCCCTAGGGATGGCTCCATTTGAAGCTCTATATGGAAGAGCTTGTCGCACACCTTTGAGTTGGGATAATCTTGAGGATAGAGTGGTAATTGGACCAGATATGTTGAAGGAAATGGAAAATCAAATCAGGTCAATTAGACAGAGGTTAAGGGAAGCAACAGACAGACAAAAGAGTTATGCGGATAGGAAAAGAACACAAAGGGAATTCGCAGTAGGTGAAAAAGTTTTCTTAAGGGTCAGGCCATATAAAAGCTCTATAAGTTTTGGTAAGAAGGCAAAGTTGGCACCACGTTATGTGGGACCCTTCGAAATCATAGAAAAGATAAACCCGGTTGCCTACAAATTGGCCCTACCTCCCCAACTGAGTCGTATCCATGATGTTTTCCATATATCTCTTCTTAAGAAGTATGTACCTAATGAGAAACATGTTTTGAATTGGAATGCATTACAAGTCCAAGATCCCGGGAAAATAACAATAGAACCTTGTTTGTTGGATAATTCATTAATGTGTTGTTTTAAAATGAACCTTGTTTGTTGGATAAATCATGTTATCTTAGTAGTTAATGAAATGATCCTAGTTATCCTAATTAATAGCTATGTGAGTAGCATAGTCAAGGAACCTTAGAGGACCTAGGTTTAGATTATATGTTATGTTACATTATGCATTCTATTGTTATTTCCTTTTTAAAAAAAAGTTCCATTAATATGTCATGGTTAGTGTTGTCCTCTGGGGTTCCCTGGTGGGGGTGTTACATTGGGACCCATTACATTACCCACCTTAGTCTATGTGATGTTTGTTTCTTTACCTTGCAATATTCTTTTGGGAAGACCATGGATTCACACTTTGGGGGTTGTAACTTCTACTTTACACCGTTGAATAAATTTTTTTGCTAATAACAAAGTAATTACAATCAAGACCGACCCCAATGTTATACACCTTTGTGAGTTGGAAACTGTGGTTCATGCCTCAGTTGTTTCCACTCCTAAAAAATATATTCCATCATTATCTTTTGATGTGTTGACATGCTCTTTATCAATGCCTACCTTAAAGGCTTCTCTAGAGACAAATATCCCTAAAGAAGATTGCCTTGAAGTGAAGAATCTTAGGTCTACCCCTTCTTCATCTTCTTCCGAATAAAATGCATGTCTTGGTGATGATTGGGGTCCTTGGAATTTTTGAGTTCTTCATTGGAGAATACAAGGTCAACCCTACCCACCTTGACCTTCCAATAGTTTTATATACCTCCATCAAGAAAACTAACTATCCTCCCGTAGGGAAAAGTGATCAGGATCCTGTGAAGGGAAATGATTATATCCTTGCTAAGGAAGATAATAAAGCTTTGGTTAAGGAGGATAATGTTTGTATTCCTGTCAAGAAGTGTAACACCCCTCCATTTTGTTCTTTTGATCGAACAATGTTCGTATGTATGTTTTGCTTTGTTAGCACATTGGTTATAAACTTAATTACTTTTGTCCGCTAATTGTTGAGCGATGTAAACATTATGTTTTGATGTGATGGCACTTTAATCAGATATTATTATTTCATATTATGGATTAAATTAGCATGTATGTGAATTATTGATGTTTATGCTTTGATTATATCAGTGATGATTAGATGCGTCAGTTAGCGATATTGTATTGGTGAAGGGGACGGGATCACATCACTCGCATGTGAGTGCCCTGTGATTCCGCGATTTCCTCTTCACGTTGTGTTTTAATATATATATATGCATGTTTCGACACTCGTATTGTGTGCAGGATGCAGGTATAGGACATTGACTCCACCTGGTTCCACAGGTCTGAGCGTGTCCCTTGTCCAACGGAAAATGATTGGGAGATAGTAGCTAGGTTTTTTGTGTCGTGACATCACCCTAGCCATAGCGTGTCGTCGGGTTGTTAGTTGGGATAAGTTATTTTGTTGTCTCTTCTCCCCTTGCCCTTGTATTTAAATTTGCAATTTAAATCAGTGCTTGTTTTATTTAATTGCATTGTCAAAATAAATAAACGAGTGACTATTAATTAATTAGTTAATTTAATTCAATCAATAAAATAATCTAATCATGGATTAGATTTATATATTGATAAATTAAATTAAAATGATTGTGCTAGCATTAGTAAATATTGAGATCAAATCAAAAAAATAGAATTTTGCCTTGCATTCCTTTTTGAAATAAAATTAAAAAAATGATTTTAAATGTAAATTGGTAAATTCAATTTTGTGGAAGAAAGAAAATTTAATTAGCATTTGGGTTGCAAATAGATCTTTCTTTCAAATTAACATTATGCAAATTACAATGGGAAATAGAAATTGTTTTATTAATTTGCAAAAATAAAATATCTAGTTTTAGCAATAAATTTTGGTGGGTGAGTTCAAAATTAGGGGTTTGACAAATTTGGAGAGGGGTTTGCATAAGGTAATTCATTTTATTTTTGAATTTTAATTTTGGAATTTTGGTGGAGAATTGGAAAATTGGAGAGCAAGCTTGGATGGGATTTTTGAAAAATTAGTGAAGGGAAGATTAAAGATTGGAAAAGTTGAATTGCAAAGCAAAGGCAAAACCTCCATTGAAAGACTTCAAGCTTGGAGAAAACACAAGGTTCATTGTTTAAATTTTGTGCAATTCTTGTTTTGAAAATCATTTAGAAGTTGTTCAAATTGTTAAAGAATTCAAAATTGTGAATTAGAAGAAAAACCCATCAAGAAACTCCATTCAAACTTGAATCAAAATTCTCAAAAGATATTGTGAAAACATAGAGATTAAAATTATGTTATCAAGCTTTGCAACAGAAAAATTTGATCAAAACATGGTGTTTCAAATGGAAATTCTTGTGAAATTTTGTGTGCTTGTGATGGCCCTCATTTAAATTTGAAAAAAGAATGAGAAATCTTCATATAGCTAGGTTAAATCAGGGGTTTTCAATGATAATTTATTTTGTATCTAAGAATGAGCATTTGCCCAATCTGGGTATGAAGAAATTTTGTATCTGGCTCTTTCAATTGAGACTATGGATATATATTATATATATATGTGTATATATATGTATACCCAATTGTATAAATACATATATACAGATATATAAAAATATATATATATTTTTAGTGAATTCATTTTTTTAAAACTGTATGAGAAAATAAATTCGTGGTTTTTTTTGGTATTCTGGTTTTTACCCAGAATCTTTTTTTACCAGTCGAAATTTTTGGCATTTCGAATGGCGAAATGTTTTATTTTTCCTGCGCTGTGCGTAGTATTTGGGGGGGGGGTTTAACCCCTGGCAGCCCCCATGGCTGGGGACGGTGGCCTGTGAAGGCAGTGTCATCGCTGCCCTCATAGGTCGCAGCCCCCAGCAATGGTGGTTGCATCCCTGTTAGGGCAGGGCGAGGCCCAAACCCTATTTGACTTATGTGTCTTTTTAAAATCCATTTTTTTATATTATATTTATTATATTTATTAAATATAAAGTATATAATATATTTTATATTTAATATATATAATATGAATTTGGAAATCAATGTTTTAATTTATCAATTAAAATATAATTTATATTTATATTTTAATATATATGTGTATATAATAATTTAAAATTATTTATATATAATATATGTATTATAATATATTTATATTATATTTTAATGTATGCTTAAGTGATTATTTATATTTAAATATTAATTATATATGTATTTTAAAATATATATGTATATATATTTGATTACATAGATATTTAAAATATATATATTCATATTTAAATG
Source organism: Sequoia sempervirens (assembly GCA_007258455.2). NCBI lineage: Eukaryota > Viridiplantae > Streptophyta > Pinopsida > Cupressales > Cupressaceae > Sequoia > Sequoia sempervirens. Next base: position 27,203 of record VDFB02189585.1, read on the forward strand.
TGAATTATTTTTTTAAAAAAGAGAAAAGGTATTTGTAAGGGATAGATGAAAATTTGTTTATGGAAAATCATTGTTTATCAAAAGAAAAATTGACTTAATTTATCGGGTGGATTGTATCAACAAGAATTAATCGAATAGTCAAACTCTTATGTGATTGTGCAAGAACATAGTTATTTAATTTGATTAAGTGTACTAATGCGATGAATGATTGGATTTACGAAATCCTAATGTAGATTACCTTATATTGTTTGCAAGCTTCCTTTCATCATGGGGCGTTCATTCTTGTTGGGATTTGAGTCAAATTTTGTAAGTCTTCCAGATAGAACCATCTTCCATGTTTTGGGGTTGCTATCAAGTCGACCAACCTTGTTTGCCTTGGGTAGTGCGTAATAGTGTCTAGTGTTGTACCCAGTTATCATGAACGGGCTTGTTGACTTCATGTCGTGTTTAGGGATTCATTATCCCTAGGTTGCACTTGAGTACCCTTTGGTTGTGGTATAGTTCCACATGTTGTCTTAGAGAAGTGGCTTACATTGAGGGCCGACACACAAAGTGGTGCCAGGAGATCTCAATGTAAGTTGGTTAATTCAGTGAAAACTTAAACCAATTGATTAGTGTAGGTGGTACCAACATTTAAAAAGATTAATTTTTCCTCGCTCATGGACACAAGTGCTTGTATAGACTTGGGATGAGACGAGAAGGCCTGGAATGGCAAGATCGTTATCTTGTCCCTTCGAAAGATAACTGATTCCGCATTGGTTTGCATGTGGGGCTAGGAGTCGTTAGAGGTTACCAGGATATCTCGAGATGGGGGCCGGGACCTAGGAAGACTTGCCAGGATATCCCATGCGACATTGTGATGACACTTCTCCTAAGTCAACAATATGTTGTATTCATGATGTGATCATTTACTTAAAATCTGGAAGCATTGTAACATTTGTGTCATGTGATGTCATGTTCATATCCTTCACAATTGAGTCATGTTGCCTATGTTTAGAGGTTGTTGGTCTTGACCTGAAATCCTTGTTACTATCTCCTAGCATGGGGGGTGAGCCTTCGAGTATCACTTGGTTGTGTGGAATGTGCACCTTACTCTGTTGTTTTTTGGTGTTTGCTTATGTGGACGAGACTTTCGTGTTGGAGAGCTCGTGGGATCCAGTTGCTACCTTGGTTTCATTTATGTTTGTTTCTCTTGTATTTTATTTACCCCTCATTGTTATCGAGGTGGAAACTGTAATAAGCAATCATGTTATTGATTTACCTCATTCTAGGAATGAGTGATGTAATTGTAATTGTATAACTTCTGTTATTGGTAACCATGAAGGATCTCATGGTCTTAAATGAAAATCTCATGTATGGAATGTATGTGCTTTAATTATTTAAGTGAATGTTGTTATGTTTCATTTCATGCATGTTGTTTTAATTTGTGATTTAAATAATCTTTGTCTCGTAACCTTAGGGGATTGTTGGCTTTGTGTTGTAATCTTTCATGTAATTGTAATTAAACAAAAAAAAAATTGTGCATTTGTCTAGTAGTTTGCAACTTCCCCTAGGGTTGCATGGCGGGGCATTACAAGAAGGGTGATTGTGATTCCATAGGTGAGTATCATATTCTATGGTGAAGTGATACTCTCTATGTTGATCCACCTCCTCAAGATTTACAAACACATTATGACCCTAGCTACAAACTAGTTTCTAAATATGGTTATAAGCATAAAGGTCATGGACATAATGAACAAGGAATCCAAGTCCCTATAGAATGTATACCTCGTAAGCATAAATTGGGGCTTGGATGCTCTCTTGAACAATATAGGTTGAAACCATGAGGGAGTTTCAACATGATTTTCATCAAACCTCTCAGTCTAGTTCATCTCGAGCTAATTGAGAGCAAAGTAGAATCTAACGAAGTTCCTCTAGATGTTTTCTCTTTAGAGGAGGCGTTGGAAGAATTTTTAGGTGTCTACTCTCATCTACCTTCGCATCACCATAAATGATGATTCCCATATCGCTTGCATAAATAAGCATACTTTGGAGAAACCATTTTGAGTATGGATAAGAAAGCTCCTTTATCTAATATAAATGATGATGTTTCTATTCCCCATTCTTAAGACCGTAGTTCTCTCCTTAAAGGGGACACTACCAATGTTTCTATGGATCCTAAATCTTTTGAAAAGGTGATAATGCCTTTCTTCAAAAATAATCTAAACAACATCTTGATTTGTTACATTCTCATCCTAATATTTTTTCTTGGTCATATGAGGACATACTTAGTATTGATGAGTCTGTAGTAGTTCACAATATTTTTCTATGTCTTGATGCTAAGCTCATTAAATAAAATATCCAAAAGATGAATCTCAAGGTCACATTGTTAGTTAAGATTGAGATAGAGAAGCTATTAAAAGTAGGCTTTATCCATCCTATTGACTATTCACCTTGGATACTGAATATTATCAGTGTCAGCAAGCCTGATGGCTGTATTCGTATTTGTATTGAATTTTGTGATCTCAATAAGGCTTTTCTTAAAGATTATTTTCCATTTCCCAATATTGATATGACTGTAGACTTGATTGTAGGCCATGCATTGATGTCCTTCATGGATGGCTTCTCAGGTTATAATCAAATTTGTATTAACCTAGAAGGTCAGTATAAAAAAACCTTCATTACCCCTTGGGGTACCTTTTGTTACGTGGTCATGTCATTTGGTTTAAAGAATGTAGGAGAAACTTACCAATGGGCGATGACCCTTATCTTTCATGGCTTCATTCACAAAAGTCTAGAAGATTACGTTGATGATATCTTGGCTAAGTCTATAACTTGTCAATATCATGTAGAATTTTATTTTTATTTTCCAAAGGATTTGAATCTATAAGATGAGGGTAAATCCTCTTATGTGTGCCTTTGGTTTTGACGTAGGAATTTTTTTAGGATTTGTTGTTTCTCATCATGGAATCAAAGTCAATACAAATAAGATTGATGCAATTGTTAACATGCCTCCACCTCAAAATATCTGTCAATTACATATTTTACAAGGGAAGATTTGGGAAATTCATAGATTTATTTCTTAGTTGGTTGATCGTACCCTTCCCTTCACACGTTTGTTGAAGAAAGATGTTCACTTCTGATGGGATGATGAGTGCGAAAAAGATTTTGAGTCAATCAAGAGTTATTTGGACAATCCTCCTATCTTAATGTCGTCTATGCAAGATAGACCATTTTTTCTTTATATCTCTACATTACCTCATGCCTTAATAGCTTTGTTATCAACATGATGATGATGGTAAAGAAAGAGAAATCTATTGCATTAGTCGTGTACTTGTTGATTATGAAACTCATTATTCTTCCATGGAGAAACAATGTCTTTCTCTCATCTTTGCAACACATAAGTTACAACATTATCTTCTTGATGCAGAAAACCATGTCATTGTAAAGAGTGATCTCCTAAAGCATATGTTTACTAGAACCGATCTTTTGGGAAGGTTGGCGAAATGGGTAATGTTTCTCTCTAGTTCAACATCAAGTTTGTTACTTAGAAAGCAATTAAGGGTCATGTTGTCGATCAATTGGAAAAAGCTCCCTCATCTCACTCCTTTCCTAATCTGGATTTATTTCCAGATGAAGATATTTTTCATAACAAACCATGAACATGTGTGGGATATGTACTTCAATGGATCAAGATGTCAAGTTGGCTCTAGAGTAGGTGTATTTTTAATCTCACCTAAGAAGGAAAGCTAGTTCCTTTATCCTTTTGGTTAGAATTTCAATGCACTAACAATATTTGAATATAAAGCCCTTATAGTTGTCTTACATTCCATGATTGCACTAAACATTAAACATCTTTGCATACATGGTGATTTTGAACTTATCATATATTAGATTATGAGAGAATATCAAGCCAATAAAATAAGCGATCTCAATATTGGGATTTGGCATTATCCCTACTTGATCATTTCTCTTCTTTGATGAGGGCGCAGCCCGAGACTTATAAAATAACCCACAAACAAGAGAATAATTTTATTATTCAGAAAATGGAGCTTCTTACATGTAGAGGATCTCAAATCCCCAGTTCTACAACACATGCAAGGATTCTGAGGAAGGCTACAAAATAACCCTTTCGCAATATCTGAGCTTGTCTAAAAACTACCCAAAATTAGAAACCCGCCCATGTGAGTTCCTCATTAGTTTGGAGCCAAAACAACATTATAATTGAGTTTAGGCGGTTTGGCGCCGAAAATTTACAACATGAAGTTCAAATTTCAAAAGAGCATTTGCAATGGTATCTTCTAGAAAGTGCACCAACTTCCCAGGGCCAT
>VDFB02189586.1:0-16315 GCA_007258455.2 Sequoia sempervirens
TCGGATATCCGATATTTCTGATACAAAATTAATGCCTAGGGATTAGGCTCAGGCTTACTTTGGATTTTGGTTCCAGACACGCCAATCTAAAGTCAACACAAAGAGGCAACATGTTTAACGGCTTACCTTGCTTTTGGACTTAAGCCCATGTGGTTGATGAATTTTTTACCCAAAATTGGTGAAGCGAAGGGTTTTGTAAAAGGGAGCTTCTCGACACCGCAGTATAAAATTATACTTTTAGACTTTGAATCAAATAAATATTTATTATTCATTTCTAGCCAAATTCTGACTAAAGTCTAGATTCATAGCCTAATTGAAAACATCTACCTCTTTCAAAGCGATACTCCACATTTTGGAATCAAAACATACATCACATTCTATACTTACGCATACTATGGATAAAAAAAATTAAATTTCATGAATTTTACCAAAGATTGAACAGGCAATATGTATACGAGTTTTATATTTTTTAAAAGTTGTAATAAAAAATCATAATTAATTATTTACTTGAAGAAATTACAAAAGAAATATGCATCACATCGGTTGTAGGTCACTCTACTTATATCTAAAATCTTCAAAAATATTATCCCACTGCATTTTATTTATAGTTAGGGTGGTTAAAGGCAGGACACCTACTTATTTTTTCCACAGAAATTTAAGAAGTACTATTGCATTAGAATTTCAATGGCTTTGCCAAGAATAATTTTTTTGTTTAGAAGAAAAATAAACCTAGTAGTTTAGAAACTAAATTCAATTTGTCACAGATTCTATTCTTACATATTTTTGAAATAATATAGATAACTTATTTAGAAAAATAGAAGCCTAGTAGTTTAGAAACTAAATTCAATTTGTCACAGATTCTATTCTTACATATTTTTGAAATAATATAGATAACTTATTTAAATTTTTACGTCAAGTTGCCTAATTCTGATTTTTTTGAATTTTCATTGCCACTTAAGGGCCTATTTTTTCCATGATGATCCTACACATTCCCTTACCCCTAATTCAAGGTTGCTCAGCCAAAATCTGGGCTCTAAAAGGGATCAAATGTTTCAATGATGTCTTAAAGAATGTAACTTAAATTTTTTGGATGAACTAAGTGCAAAATTTAAGCTCCCACCAAGCAATTGGAGAACATACACAATGTTAAAAGAAGCTTGTAAAATTATCCAATTCTTTGTGGAGGATATAACTGACATCCAACAATACCTAGAATTCTAGTGATAGGATGGAAAATCCCTGCTAGAATTAAATGCTAAAACAATTTATTGCTTCTTGAAAAAACAAAAAGATGGGTGATCCCACAATAGTGGTTTACATGTTTTGGGACATCCTGATTTTTGTTGAAATCACATATTTTTAGAAAATATAATGATTTAATCCTTGAAACGTTTCATTTAAAGGATTCCAATTGAAGAGGGTTTGATCAAACCCCCTTGGATAGAACCCCGCTAGTTTTAAGCCATACATATAACGGAGTCTCCTTTACACCTATCAAAATGCTGATAAAAAACCACTTTTGATTTACCTTTTGGGGGATCAAATGAATTCATTTAAAATTTATTTTTAGTATGTAGTCCTTATTATAATCTTCCCATAAAGTATAATTTTAAATATATTTAATTTGATTATTATATTTATTTTTTATTTCTTGTGAATGTAGATTTTTCACTAAAATTCAAGCTCTTTGTTCTGCACATGTGGAAAAATAATAGATTACCAAAAAAAAACTGAAAAATATCTATGCACTTGATACTGATGTCCTTGATCCAACAAAAAATAATAAATCAAATTTTGATACGTACAAAAAAAATTGTGTTAGCAAGTAAACCTATGTCTAAATTGTAATTGGTTTCACTTCAAAACTTAATTAAAAAAAACTATTCAATAAAACATTATGAAACCAAATGCATGCACTAGATATCGTAGTTACAAATCTAAATTCGAAAAAATTAGAATTTTATCCTTCATAGAAAAATGTTGTGTTAGCAAGTACACATCACTCTCTAAAAAATGGTGTTTACTATTAAAAACTAGTTATCGAAGGAGATGGGAAAAAAATGCAATTTGATTCCAATTTTCTAAAATATATATTTAGAATCTATAGAAAAAATGTCACAAATCACTAGTTTGCATCATCTTCAATTTCCTCATGGTTTAGTAGCTATAGGTGTCTGAAAGTGAATAAAAAGTTTAACATGTTCATTTCAATGTCAAGTTTGTCCAAAAAGTGTAAACCATTCTTGTGGGATCACCCAAATATTACTGTACATGTCAATAATATATGGGGTACTAATTTAAACAAAAAACAATGAGAAACAATTTTCAAGAAAAATTAGTCAAAAGAACTAGAACCTAAGAAAGCATGCTTTAGATGGTTGTTGATACTTCAAAAGCTTTCTTTTAAAATTGAACATAATGAAATAGAAATATGTAATTTATGCAGGGTGCCAGAATTTGTCAAACATATTTTCTTTGATTGCATTTATACTAAAGAATTATGGAAACTCTCCTACAATGATCAGAATATTTGGGGGACTAATGATGAACCAATTTATACAAAAATTTTGTTTGAAATAGAAAATAAAATGAATAAATATTTTTCTCTATTTTGGTTGTGTCTTTCAATTGAAATCCTATGGGTTATTTGGAAATCTCAAAATGAAGACAAATTTAAAGGGTGTAGGATGGTGCTTACTAAGTCTTGCAAGAGACTCATATTGTACAATTTTTCCTTGCAGGTTTTGATAACTGTTGAGATATCAAAAGATAAATTCTAAAAATTCTTGCAGAAAAGAACAGTGGACATTGGCATTCAAGAGGCTCGGTATGGACATGCATGGTAGGATGGTCACCTAGTGGTGGAGGTCTTCTTACAGGCATTGCAGAAGTTTCAAAAAGAACTTAAAGAAGGAACCAAAAACAAAGAGGGTGGGGCACAAAAAAACAAACCCATGAAGGAAGGAACCATAGTGGAAAACCAAGAAGCAACAGAGGCCCTAGTCAGTATGAGAAATGTAGTAAAGAATAGGGGAAATAGTCGCTGACAAAGATGGAATACAATAAATATAATACAGTTGATAGCATTTTGTACATCTGATTTAAGTAACCCTGGGTATATACTGTATGTTTTTGTAATTTTGATGTAAATATGCATGGTAAGCCATGCTTAATGTTGGATGCCTAGTCAAACTGGAAGGAGGTGTTGATATATTATTAGTAAACAGTAACAGACTTGCTATGTAAAAACTTGTAACTCTTTCTGCTGATGTTTACTCTATATCTAATATATAATATCTCTAGTAAGTTAAAATTTGCAAGTGCACTTCCCTTTAAAACCATTTCAGTGGAAGCTCCAATCCAATAGTGGGGTAAATAATTTATAGGGGAGACAATAGAAAAATCCAATAATGGATACAAGAGGATATTGGTGGCCATTAATTATTTTATAAAATGGGTATAAGCAATATCTACGAGACATGCCACATCAAAAGTGGTGATTGATTTCCTACTAAATAATATAATTAATCGATTTGGTGTGCCATCTAGAATAGTTGTTGATAATGAAATGTGTTCTAGATCCAGGGATTTTATTGATGTGTGTTCATAAAATGGGATCTCATTAACACATTCATCCCCTTATCATCCATAGGGAAATAGACAAGATAATTCTAGCAACAAAATAATCATGAATATCATCAATGGATGCTAACAAGAAAAGATGGGATGATAAAATAAAATGTATTGTTTGGGTAGATCTAGGGTAACTTACAAGAAGGCTAATAGTAATATTTTTTTTGAGTTAGTGTATGATATGGACACCAAACTTCCAATTAACCTTGAAATACTAGTCTAAAAACAACTGTAGTAGATTGAAAGGGAATGAGAAAGTGTCATTTCCCAAAGGATACATGAATTGACCAAGCTTGAGGAAACAAGAAGGATGGCTTGTAAGAGGATTTTTTTGAGGCAACAAAAATTAAAGTACCTCTTTGATAAGAAGGTTATCAAGATGGGGCTCCAAGTTGGGGATCTTGTCCTCATGTGGAATTATAGGCTAGAAGACAAGGGAAAACATGGAAAATTTGATGCCCTATGGTGTTGGGCCTTATCAAATTGCTCATGTGGTCAGGGAATTTTCTACCTCAAGAAACTTGATGGATATCTCATGCAGCTTCCAATTCATGATCAATAATTCAATTACTAGTTGTCCTAAGGGTAAGGTTCCCTAAACCTTTGTAATATAAATTATCCTTTATTTTGTTGTCTTGTCTTGTATATATTGTGTTGTGTGTCTTTGTGTAGTCATGACCCTTGTTTTACATGATGAAGAGTGAGTTAGTATTTTACCCTTTGTTCCCTTTTGGTTTTCCTAGAGATTTGGATTCTCACTATATTTTATAAAGGTACATGTTCCCAACAAGAGCCAATGTTACACCTGAATTTAATGTCTCAATTTCACTTTTCTCTATTCCGAAGATTCTGCATTTTACCTTATCCACTTTTTTTTTATAATTGACTTGAGAAATCTTAAATGGGTCCCCTGAATGTCAAATGGTACAAATTCTCATAAAAATTCAAAGTCTTATATTTCTTCGTTGTTTCCCTTAATATTTCACATGTTGTCAATTTTTTGGGGTTTTAGGGGTGTCCCTTTATTATTGATCTCAAAACCCCACCTTGAACCCTTGTAAATTTTTCCTAAGTCCTCTTGTCAATTTTTTGGATTCTTCCTTATTTTGGTACATGTTCCCTTGTTTCCTTACTTCCCCGACCTAAATATTTCATTCTTAAATTTGTGTTAAGTTTTTGATTTATCATAATTTTAGTGTACTCCTTACTCCTATCCCAATTTTGGTACTTATATACATGTTTGATGAGGGATCTCCAATAAAATAAGTCTAACAATGAAGTATTTTCAGGTAATTTTGTTAGAACATTAGGGTGATATGTCATTGCTTCCCATCCTAACATATTATAAGAAACATTATGTTTTCAGGGTATCAGGGTATTATCTACCCCCATCCCATGGTGGGTAGTGTGAGGATGACCTAAAAGAGGAAGGAATTATGTGAGGTGATTGGAAATATTTAATTTCATTATAGAACCATAGTGAGTTCCCAACATAGCAAGAGGTGTTGACAACCATGCTAGTGCTAATATGTTTTAACTTTGGTAGGTTCTTTTAGGATTTTCAAGATTTTGGAGTTTTCATGGACTTTGGAACCTATCCATAGTTCCTTGCTTCTCTTAGGTTCCTATTCCCCTATATTTCTCAACCCTTACAAAGCTCTCCTTATTTCCCTTTTGGAAATCGGGTCTTGATGGGAAGTTTAGACCCAAGCATATGGTTTTGATTACCCATTTCCCTCCACCTTCCATTCCCTATTTTACCTTACCTTTTTGTTCCTCATGGACTTAAAAACCCTCCAAAGGCTTGGAACCTTATGTTCCAAGTTTGGTTTCCTCCCATGCTCTTCCTTCCCCTTATAGTCTCTCTGCATCAATTACCTTTTGGACCTTAGGGCCTGATAGGGACTTGTAACCTTAGGTTCTAAGTCCTTGTTTCCTCTCAAAGTCTACTCATTGAATTGTGTTGTCCTTCATCCTTTTAGTTCTTGGACCCTAACTAGAACTTGGAACCTTAGGTTCTAGTTCCAATAACCTCCTCGCCCCCAACCCCCATAGTATTTGAGTAGACTTCAAACTTTGCTGGGAACTTGGAACCTCAGGTTCCAAGTTCCTATCCCATCTTGGAACCTAATCCCAAATAGAATATATCCAAGGTCCTTATTCCATTATGAGAATGAACACCTACCAATCTTAGGTTTCATTTCTAGTTTCTTCCTCACTCTTGACACTTATTGGTCCTTTGCAAATTTTGTGTTCCATTTCCACTCCAAAACCTGAACCTTGAATATATGAACTAAAAATTCCCTAGTTCCAAGTTCCTCACAGAACATGAACCCTTATTGAAACATTCCAAGGTTCCAAGTTCCTCCCAAAACTCAAAACTTGAAATGCACTAGAATATCATAATTTCATGCCAAGGCTTACCCAGTTATCGATATATATTCCACCTACTCTCCCACCATTCATGGACTCCATTAATGATCAAAAGTGTTTCAAATGAAATATTGATGGCTCTTCATACTTAATGGGTACATGTGGACATGATCAAGGCATTTTTTAAGTACCAAAATGATGAAAAAGTGATGTGGAGGTATGGGCACCCTCTATAATTACTAAGGTTGCATATTTCTAGGATTTTCTTGCAAATTTTCATGTTGCCCACTTTCACATGACTTGTAGTGGGATATAAGGGCCTCCATTTTCATTGTTGAAAGCATAGGAAAATTATTTTGGAGAACAAAGAAGAAGACACTTTCAAGTAGTTAGGGTTTCAACTCCAATAAAGGAAAAATACATCTATTTTGTATTTTGATGATTTGGGTTCATCCCACATTTTTATTGAACTTATTATATGAACTCTAAAAAATAATTTTAAAGTGTAGAATCGATCTTTATTGAGTGTCTCCATTAGAATTTTGCTCATTTTGAATGTATATGTGATTAGTTGGCTATTCAAATGATTGTAAAAAGATTTTAAATCTTTTGCATGACATATTTTCACAACAATAAAGGAAATATTTAGGGTCTTTCTATGGGTTAATAAGTACATTCATTTAATAGTCTATAAATTTTATTAAATTTATTTGAATGCATGTGTAGAACCTAGTTTACTTATGCATTCTAAGGGATATAGTCTTTAGTGAAACCTTCATTAAGGTGTCACACTAAGATCTCAATTATTACATATTTTGAATGAACCCATGACTATTTTTCCTTGCTAGAATTGGCACCAGTATGCTATTGAATCCACTTATCATCACTTGAACACATTAAAACAAGTCAATCATAATCACTTTCTTTCATTTTTATTGTATTAGTTTATCCATACTTCCATGTATGAGGGAATAGTAATAATAAGGGTTGTTCACCTATATTTTATACGTTCTACATGTTAATATTTTTTTCTATACAAAGGTGCTTAAATTTACATGTATTAACCAACATGTAGGTATATTGTGATAACTAGAATAGGGGTACACCATGCAATGGGTGTGATTTATGGCAAGGTATTTGTTCAATCCTAGTAATATCATGTAATTCAATACCTTAGGGAAATCCCCTTGATCTTTTGAACTAGAAGTCAAGGAGGTCCTACCCACCTTCGTAATTAGTCCTTAGTTTCCCAACTTGGATATAGGATTTTTGGTACTCTTCCCAAGTTTGACACCCTTGGCTCTTGGGTATTGTGACTATCCATCCTTAGGGATTCAATACTTACAACTTAGATCACCAACATATTGATTAGAATATTTATAGAAAATGCATCAAAAGTTATGGTGCAATAATGTGTGATATGTACATTTGGCTTCCCCACGCTATATTTATAGTATATATGTCCTCAAAAGGTGTACTATACCAAATAACACATAAATTTAGCAAGTATTTGATGATAAACAAATCTACACATTCATGAAATACCTATATGAATTTGATAATTAGCTACTTAACTGGTAGCCTATGGCTAAGGTAGAAAAAAATTGAAAACTAAATCCATCCCAAAAGGTTTTGTTGCTTTGGAAAATATTGTTTATGGTGAAAACTATTATAAAGCAAGAATCAAGTTGGTTCTTGCATATGACATAGAGGGTTTTAACCTTGGATCGGTAGTGTACCAAAGATAGTTTACGTTGGGAAGAGTTTGAAATTGACGTAAAAGAAAATGATGGTTCCATTGTTGAAAAAATTCAAAAAATACTTTTCCTAGTCCTATCAAAAGCTCAAAGTATATAAATAAATTTATTCCAATACACTATATCTCTACAACCTAAAATAAAGATTTATTCCAACATGCCATAGCTCTACAACCTAATATAAATAATTTTTGGCAAAATAAAATATCCATCAACAAATGTTTATCCTCCAAATACTAAAAGAGTTGATGAAATTGAAGGAGGGTGGAATAATTAGATTAATTAGAAATTCATAAGTGTCCAACCTCATGTTGATGAGAAAAAATGGGGACATTAGATTGTGTGTCAATTCAAGAATTTGAACATGTAGTTATAATAATTTGTATAGAATGCCCTATACCATGCAAGATTTGACTATGGAGGTAGCCACCCAAGATCTATGAGCTTCAATGAAATCATAAGAGATATCAAACATGAGAGAATAATTATATTCAATCAAAGGATGAAAAATGATACAATGATTAAATGGATAAATGATGCATAATATATAAGAGAGGCCTTGCTTATATAGGCAAGGTGAGAGGATAGGATATCATAAGATTATGGCATGTGTCACAATCATATGACATGAGAAAAACAAAGATAATTATCCTAAGTAAACTTAACTAACTAATGTGAATAGGACCTAGGAGGTAAACCAATCAAGTAATATATCCCATTCACACCAACATAAGTCTCTAAAGGATAGTTATCCTTTGCTCAACATGTGATTTTTTATAAAGGGATACCAATTTAAAGTTAATTTCCATGATGGATGGATTTTCTAGGCATAACTAGGTGGTGGTTAAAGAGTCCAACTAGCACAAAAAACATTCATTGAAACTCCTTGGTCCACCTAAATCTATGTGAGAATGTCATTCAAGATAAGGAATGCTAGTGCCACTTTCTAAAGAGAAATAGATGGTGATTTGTCAAGTTTGATTGATAAAATCATTATAGTATATAAGTGATCTCATAACCTACTCCAACGATAGAGTTGATCATTGCAAGCATTTGGAGTTGGATTTTAAAATATGCCTTGAATATGGAATTTCATTAAATCCTAAAAGTGTGTGTTTAGTGCTAAAGAGGGTAAGTTACTAGGTTGTATAGCATCAAAGGAAGGAGTTGGCATATACCTAGAAAGAGAAAAGATAATCAACCTCCTTCCTTAGCCTAAAATATCAAGGGTGTGTATTCCTTCTTCAAAAAGATATTTTTTTGGGTGGTTTATCCCCAAATTGTGAAGAATAATAAGGTGGTTTCTAATACATTGAAAAAGGGGGAATTAGTCCTTTGGAACAAAAATATAGTTGGTGCATTTATGTAAATCAAAGAGGTGTTGAAACATGTAACAATTTTGGTAAGCCTTTCTATCTCTTCCCCTTTGGCTCTTTCTAAATAATAACTATCATTATGCTAGAGAAGAACACTAATAGATATAAGTATCCCACATTTTTATTGTAAGTCCCTACAATGTGTGTATTTAAAGTACACAATCATAGAAAAAATGCATACACACTTGTTAAGGCTACCAAAAATTTCATGCTGTACCTTATAGGTGTATAAATTATTGCTTTTGTGTTGCACAAAATTGTGAAGAGCATCTTTATTTAGTAAGAAACCCCCAAAGATGGTAAGAATAGACCAATAATATCAAATAATATAATATGGAAGTATACAAAGTAAAACTATAATTAGGACAAGGCTTAATAAGGCTTATGATAAAAAAAAAACTAAAATTGATAATTTATATGCATGATGTAAGTGTTATTTTTTTAACTCATTCCTTGTCCCTTGAGAGATAACCAATAGTAAAAGGAGGTAGTATTCCACTTGGAAAATATGAATTACCATCTTGAAATGAATGAGAAGAAATAAAGAACACTAAAATTGTAGTCACAAAAATATTTGTTCATTCAAAGAGAATTACAATGGAGGCAACATGATAGATTGTCGCTCAAGTGTGTGGATTATTAATAGCCCCTTTAAGTGATGGAGAAGTGCCACCAAGGGGTTTGTGTTGGAGATTTCATGACCAAGATCACTACATAATATTTTAAGAGTAGGTTATTAGTGGTTGACATTATTCAAGGATGTGGCTAGCGTAGTAATGAGATGTGACACCTGTCAAATACTCATATGTAAGTTAAATTTTTTGGGTGCCTTCCCTCTCACACCTATTTTAGTTGAAGATTTATTTTGATAACGAGGCATTTATTTTATAGAGGAAATCATAGAGAAGTCAATTTGTGATTAGAAATGGATACTTGTGGAAATTGATTACTTTACCTAGTGGATTGAGGCTACACCTACTAGAAATGCCACATCAAAGGTGGTGATTGACATCTTATTGAATAACATGATAGAAAGGTTTGTGTATGAGAAAATATTTGTTGATAACACGATGTGCTTTAGATCTAATTTCAAACCTATGTTTTAATTATATAATTAGCTTGACCTTGTCTCTCCAGCATCACTAGGGCAATGCATAAGCTGAAGTTTGCAATGTGGTAAAATAATATCAAATACAAGAATGCTATTGGTAAAAGTAAATTTGAGCTTGTTTATAGATTATAAGCCAGTATTATAATCATCCTAGAGTTGGTAGCATACAAGTTGGTGTTGGTTCTTTTTATAATGTAACCAGGTTGGTCTTCTAATCTACCTATGGAATTGCCAATTCCAATCAAGGGCAACTCGAAGGACCTAGACCAACTGACGAGGACTTTAAAAAATCCTCCTACACTTCGGGATCTGCAAGACCCGGGAGGGAAATCCCTTAATGTGTTTTCAACCTCCACACCATTATCATAAACAACATTAATAATAACAAATAATCCCACTTAATAGCTCAACACAATAGGATAATATTGAATAGAAGCGGCTATTCTTCAACAATATCAACTATATGGAGCATGGGATGACTACAACATAATCCATAATATATAAAATATTCATTGATTTGCAATATGTAGCAAGCTCTAGGCAAAGACAAACAAATACTAAATCAAATGAATGAATGCAACTTAGATCAGTGCCATATATCCATCCATTTGAAAAAGGGTGAGGCAAATTCCTCTGTCCATACCACAATCTGAACATTTCTAAGCTGGTGAGTGGAACCCTAGCATCGGAAATGTTGGAACAATTACACACTAACCCCTCCCCTAGGATTTTCCCTCGCATCAACACTACACCTTTCCTTCTATCATTTGTTGACAACAAAAATTGATCCAGGAAATCATTGTACAGGTTTCTTTTCAAATATTCAATGTGGCCAGAGTGCTGCTTGGGTGGCGCCATCTTGGACAAACTAGGGCTTTGTTACAATGTTACACTTCAAATAGCTAGGACTAAGCAGAGATAGGAAATTACAGAGTAAAATACTACAATTCCTCACAATCTATGATTAAACTATAGCCCTAACATGTTTATCAATAAGCTCAATGACAAGCATAGCAAACCCTCTTCCCAAATTTAGGTGCAGAATAACTGGGAGGCAGAGAAAATAAACTTACGACTCTTTTTCGCATAAAATCCAAATTCTGGCTGTAGCTGCTCATAATTTCACCTTCGGCTTTGAAACTATTTTCACGAAATAATTGGATGCCTTGTGATACAAATAAAACAATTAAATTGATTTTATGTCGATCAAATCTCACCAGTAGATGTCTCGTCTGCCATTAAAGCTCATTTGCGCGCTGCACAAATGACTCCAACCATATTTGATACATATTTAAATTTGAGTCGTTGATCCTCCAGTTTGATCAAATCATCGACAACCACCTTCAAAATAGGCTGACATAATCGCCAACATAGCAATAAGGGACCCACCATGCCATACGCCACAAAGGAAAACCACGTGGCAGTTGCCCGCAATATTGCAATCCTTCGATTTACCATCACGGGATGGCGGGCAACCGTTGATCTTTCTCATGAGAGATCGTGCTCCTTCAAAAGTGGTCGTTGTCCTTTCTGTTAATTGTTGAGCAGCTTTTCCCTCAAAATTATAACATCCATGTTGAAATAAAGCATGTGCATCTCACAAGTACTTTAGTAATCCACCCCTTAATACATTTAAAACTGACTAATGCTTCCTTCACTCCTTAGGCCTCATTGGATAAGACACGTGGCAGTCGCCCGTGATATCACGATCCCATAATTCTTGATTGCGGGATGGCGAGCATCGTTGATCTTGAAAAGACAACACATCAATGGTCACACAGATTTCATCCTTTAGAAAGGGCACGTGGCACCTGCCCCTGATTTCGTGATCCCACAATTCCTGATCGCGTGATGGTGGGCACTGTTGATCTGCAGGAAATAGATCAACAACAACGCTAATTCAACCCTCTGCAAAATAAAACATTTATTAAAAGGGCAAGGGGACACCACTAGGTAGACGACAAACAACAACATAAGTTGTTTTAAAATGACAAAGCACAGGGTTAGCCTAGACTTAGGGAAAATAAAAACTTACGAAAGCCGTAAATTTTTTTAAAAAAACAAAGGGGCCAACGTCTAGATGAAACGATGGGGCACGAGATGTTTTAAAACCCCTCTAAAAGGTAACATTGAAAAAGAACCCGACCAAGGCATACCACAAAAATATAGGATCTAGGATAAAGACAAGGCTAAAACCCCAACCCTAATTTAAAATTTTCAACACCATGAAAGACCAGCGACACAAGGGAAGTCATGAGTAACCAACAAGGAACAAATTTTTTAAAACTCCATTAGTTGGTACATGAAACTTTAAGGAGATGAGAATAATGTAATTTATCTTAAAGGTTAAATAAGGCTACAAAGCTGGATGAAATCAAATGAGCTACACATGAAATGATTTTTTCATAAAATTTAAAATGAAAATAATCATTCAACAAAAGTGTAACTCAAAGATGTTTCCGACCATGGGATCTATGCCTCATGTGGGATGCTAGATCAAAATATGAAGGAAATCATGGTAAGTTTGATGCTTAATGGATAGGTCCATAACAAGTTACATAAATGAATATAGTTAAGGAAGATATTTTCTTAGAAGTCTAGATGGAGATCTCGTAGATTTTCCAATTCAAAGTGGAGATAACCCAAATAAATATTTATCCTAAGTGTATGTTATTTTGTGTGTACATAATTCATCTTACTGTGTTGTGTTGTGTAGCCATGATTATTGTTGATCGTAGTGAAGTGTTTGTCCCATGTTTCTTTGTTGATATTTTTCTTTTTATCTTACTAATAGAAGGAGTTCTTTATGGCGTATAAATGCAAGAATTATTTGGATTCTAGTTGTATCCACTTGGAATCCATGTCCTCTACTAGAACCTATTAGCACTTACCCCTAAATTACAAAATAATTCCTAAGTGTCTCATACTTCTTTAAACTCTTATTTCCTCATTTTAGCCCATCAAAGATTATGAATCATTTAAGTCATAAATGGGCTTATCTTGTTCATTTACTATTCTAATTTGTGTTTTCACCCATTTAAATCCTTGTGATAGGCTAATTTTTTAAAATATTCCAAGTTTGGAGAGTGTTGGGTTTATTTTCTATCTATTTGCAAGAATTGAGAACTTGTGCAAACTTTTGCACCTTTAGAAAAATTCCTCTCTTCCCATTCACCTCACATCCCCACATTCCTTCTGTATTTGTGGGATTATGAGCCCCACTTAGATTTCTAGACTCCCCTCTTTGTATTGCATTCATCCATTCCTTACAAATTTTCTCATTTATCTTTTGTGGGATTGCATATTGTCTCTTACTCTTCCTACATTCTCTACATCCTCATACTACTACACCCTTTATTCTTGCAAAAATGAAGACTTCACTTATAAATTTGGGCAACCTTCATTATCTTGATTCCCTACTAATCTCACATATCCATGATCTCATTTTGTATTTCACTTTCCCTTACAAACTTGTAAATTTTTAGGGTCTTGTGCACTCCTGGCCAATTTCAAACATTCTTCCCATGCCCATATCTTTGTGTCTCCACTTTCTTCCTTTCCCTTCATAGTGAACTCATGGGCATCCTATTGACTCTTCTATATTTCCACATTTCCCTTCACACTCAAGTTTCCCACATTATTTTAGTTCACCCTTGCAAACTTTAGAACTTCCCATGGGTATGTCCATTTTGACTTCTACATCTACCTTGAAGTTTCTCAACCCTTCCAAATGCATCACCTACTTCTTTGAATTCTCCAAGACATCAATAATGGTTGGATTTGGCACCTTGGAGTTGTACAAAATTTCTCATACTGTTAAAATACCATTGTCCATCCAAAAAGAATGAATCCACATGCAAATTTTAACACTGGATGATGAAAATAGATATGATTGACATAAGTACCACAATTAAAACCTTAGTTTCAACAAGTCTACTCGTAGGTACCGATATACTCATTTCAATTTGGAACAATGTTTTACTTCTTAGTCTCTTCTTGCACTATGTCCAAAGTAGATTTTGTTGGATATTAGGTATTTTGTCACATTTAATGCTACATAATATGATAGGAAAAAGCCCTTACAACCTCCAAAATCCTACCCAAGTGACCAAAACACATGAAAAAGAAATTATATTTGTAGAACCCTAATCCAAATACCTGCAAAACAACATGAACAAACACATTAGAAGATGGAATGCAAGTAAGAACAAGGATTCCTCAAGAAATTCATTTGAATAGCAAAAGAGATAGAAAATGAAAGGAAGAACACAATGAAACTTGAAAGCATATTAAAATCTATTCTAAAGCAAACAAACTCCTAATCTCTTGAGGGAATTGGTGCCAATTTGATGTGAAAATTGGCCCTTTTCCAACTCCAATGATGCAATGTTGATTTGATGAAGAGATTTGATGAGTGATCCACTTTGTTGATGAAGATTGAGTGCTCCAAGCTAAAAACCTGCATAACCTAGCTAAGATTCAATGATAATTGATGAGGATTGCTAATGATTTGAGCATGGTAACTTTACTCAAATTGTGGATGGATAAAATGAAGGATGAACTCTTCATTTATAGAATGATAAGATGGATGAATGCCAAAAATGAAGCAATGTGGGACTAACATTCAACCAATGGCAAGGTGCCACTTGTCAACATTTGATAGGATGAAGGTTGAACACATTTTGATCCATGTGCAAGTTTGAAATTTTAATTTGATGAGGGTGATCCCACAATAGTGGTTTACACTTTTTGGCCTAATTGGACACTGATATTTTTTTTTTTAACACAATCTCCACATTCGGGAACCTATAGCGATTGAACCGTAAGGAATTTGAAGATGATGTAAACTAGAGTCTTGTCATATTTTTTCTGTAGATTCTAAAAAGATTTTTTTCAATTTTTTTGGAATCAGATTGCACTTCTTTTTCCATCTCTTACAAAAATTGGTTTTCAAAAATAGCATTTTTAAAAGTGGCCCTTAGGTATAGCAGCATAACTTTTTTTTCCATGGAAGGATAAAATTCCAATTCTTTCAAATTTAGATTTCTATCCGATATCTAGTGCTTCCACTTGGTTAGATAGTTTTTATTGAATATTTTTTCTTTAATCAGAGTTTTGAGAGTCAATGAATATACAGTTGCACTCATATTTTAAAATTTTTTTTTTTGATAATCTTCTATTTTTTCCACTTGTGCGAGAATAGAGAGTTTTGTTTTCAGTGAAAAACCTGTATTTAATAAAACTTAAAAAATAGATAGATAATATAATCAAAACATACTAAAATTATATTCGTTGGATAGCTCATTTTGAGGGGAACCCAATACTAGTTGGGTTTTTGAGATCTCCATTTTCATTCTAAAATTGAGCTTCGAAACGCAAAATTTTCAACAATTCTGGTGCCTTAGGAAGCAAGGGTGAAAAAAGAGGGGTTCGACCGAATATGTGTTCGGTCGAACATCTTGGAAAGGTTCGGTCGAACCACCATAACATGCAATTAAAAAAACTTTATTTAATGGGTTCGACCGAACATTCCAAGAATGTTCGGTCGAACACCCTAATTTTAATATTAATATACATATGTTTTTAAATGAGAACTTAAATTTGATGGCCATATGACCGTATTTAAAGATTTTTGCTATAAAATACAATCAAAATTTTAAGAAGATTGTAAAAGGAGATATTTTGGATAAACTGTGAAGATTTATATAGAATTATAATTATATATATGTTTGATTTATATATAATTTTACATACACTAAGGTATATCATAATGTTTTAAGGGCACGCTTCAATAGATAACCGTAATTAAAAAATTTGTTGACAGGTAAATTCAACCATCAAATTTAATCCTTTAGAAGAGAGGGGGGTGAGTGGGAGAGAGATAAAGGGTAGGGGGTCCTAGGGTTTAAGGGTTAAGGGTAGAGGAGCTCGAGAGGGAGGATGGGTAGGAGGGATAGACTTTTTAGAGGGAGGGGGGGAGTGGGAGAGAGATAAAGCGTAGGGGGTGTACAAGGATTAAGGGTAGAGGGGAGAGGGGGAGAGGGGGTAGGAGGGAGAGACTTGAG
>VDFB02189587.1:0-17996 GCA_007258455.2 Sequoia sempervirens
AAGAAAGAAAGTTCACCAATCATTGGCATTTCAAATTTAGATTTCATGATTGCTGGAAATTCAGAGCACAAATCATCATTATTACTGCCAAATATAATATCATCAACGTAGACAACAAAAACTATAATACTATCATCTTTCACTTTGAAGTATAAATTGTTGTCTACTGCACCTTTTGAGAAGCCCTTTTCATGTAAATAGGTATCCAACTTTGAGTACCAGGCTCGAGGTGCATGTTTTAGACCATAGAGACCCCTTTTCAGTCTGTAAATATAACATTCTTTACCTGCAACAACAAAGCCCTTAGGCTATTCCATATAAACTTCTTCGGATAAGTCACCATTGAGAAAAGCAGTTTTAACATCCATTTGGAATACTTTAAAACCTTTATACATAAAGTAAGCTAGAAATATTCTTATTGCTTCTAACCTATCCACAAGAGCGAAAGTTTCATCAAAGTCCAATCCTTGAACTTGAGAATAACCTTTACAAACTAATCTAGCTTTATTTCTGACTATATTCCCTTGTTCATCCATCTTGTTCCTAAAAACCCATTTTACACCAATAACATTTTTATTTTCAGGTCTAGGAACTAGTTCCCAAGTTTTATTTTTCTCAATTTGTGCAAGTTCTTCATGCACAGCCTTAACCCAATAGCTATCACTACTGGCTTCAAAATATGTCTTAGGCTCTATTTCAAAAATCAAAGATAAATAAACTTGTTCACCATTACCTTGAGTACCTAAAATCTGTCTTCTAGTTTGAACTCCTTTTGACACATCACCAATAATTTGATCAGAAGGATGTTTCTTTCTCATTAGCCTAGAAGACAACTGAGAAGAAGGTTCAACAATATCATCAGCCATAATTTGTTCAATTGATTGCACAGGCTCTGTTGAACTCGAAGGATCATTGTGATCTTTTAGATCTGCATTAGATGTTTTTACAATACAATAAAATCATCATCATCAAGTTTCTCTTGTTGTTCACAATTTTGTAAGGTTTCATCAACCTTAACATTGGCACTTTCCATAATGTTTCTTAATCTTTTATTGTAACACCTATATGCTTTACTGTGTGTAGAATATCCCAAAAATATACCTTCATCACTCATTGACTCAAAACTTCCAATGCTATCATTATCTTTCTTAATAAAGCACTTGCTGCCAAATTTTTTGAAATAGCCTACATTAGCAGTCCTACCATACCGCAATTCATATGGTGTATGTTGTGTTTTAGTTCTTATTTGAACTCTATTCAGAATGTAAATGGCTATATGCACTACTTCTTTCCAGTATGTGTTTAACAACACTGCATCATGCAACATAGCTCTTGCCATTTCCTTCACTGTTCGATTTTTATGTTCAACAACACCATTTTGCTGTGGTGTTCTAGAGGTTGAATATTGCCTTTTTATTCCATGATCTTCACAATAATAAAAAAACTCTTGTGAGGTAAATTCACCTCCTCTATCTGACCTAAGACATTTGATTTTGAGATCAGATTCATTTTCAACCAACTTTCTAAAATTTTTAAATTTATGAAAAGCTTCTCCCTTATGTACCAGAAATGTTACCCAAGTCATACGAGTATAGTCATCTATAAACAGCATGAAATACCTCTCATTGTTCAAGAACTTAGTCCTTGTTGGTCCACATAGATCAGTGTGAACAAGTTGCAGAGGTCTGGTTGATGTATATTCTTTAGTTTTGAAACTTGCTCTAGCTTGTTTTCCTTCCTGACATTCTTTGCAAATTTGATTATCTGGTTTAGATATGATAGGCATGTTTCTAACATTTTGATTTTTACTTATCTTTACTAGATTATCATAGTTAATATGGCCAAATCTTCTATGCCACAATTTAGATTCATCAACTTGACTCATGAAGCAAACATTACTTTCCTGTTTATTATTTGAGCTTTCTTGCAAGTAATATACATTACCATTTGTTTTGTAACCTGCTGCTATTGTTTTACTAGATTTCTTTTGAATCTCACACCCTAAGTCAAAGAATTTTATTTCAAATCCATTGTCACAAATTTGGCTTACACTCAAAATATTGTGAGTTAGCCCTTCCACATAGTAAACATCATTGACAGGGATTTCATTTTCAAGCAAAATAGTACCTTTTCCCACTATAGGAATGCAGTGATCACTCCCAAACTTAACAAAACCACCAGAAAAGTCTTCATAGTCTACAAACCTATTTCTCTCACCAGTCATATGATGAGAGCAACCACTATCAAGAACCCAAAAATTTCTCTTAACAGAGTGAAAGGTTGTTTCAACTATCAAGGCTTTAACATCTTTAGGCCTCCAAACAAGTTTAATTCCATTAGCTCTGTTTGATTGTATTTTTAAACCAAATTTACAAAATGATGCTATATGACCTACTTCTTTGCATTTATAACATTGAAGATTAACAAGGAATTTATAGAGATTTCCATTAACAATGTTATAACTTCTCTTAGACAAAACTTTGCAAATGTTAGCCTTATGACCAAATTGTTTACAATTGAAACAATAACCATTGAAACTAGGATTATCGTCATAAATCTTACCTTTTTCCTTTACCATCATGATTTGAACATTGACCCTCATCAGAGCAGGCAAGTTGATTTCTCAACTTAACAACTTATGCCTCCAAAGAGCAGTATCGATCCTCCTTATGTTTCAGTTTTTCTTGAGTTATCTCAAGAATTTTCCTGGCTTTTTCTCCTTTAAGAGTCAAATAAAAAATCATTTGTAAATTTTCCTGATCTTTATCTTTCAAGATAATTGCTTCTTTTCTCAAATTTTTAATTCCTTTGAGACCAGGTTTCAATTCTCCCTCAAGATCAATTTATGATTTAGAATTAGATTCATCTTCCTTTACAAGAACAACTTCAGCCATAAATAAGATTTCTTCAGTTTCATCACAAGATTCAATTGATTCACTATCAATTACATCAGCATAAAGACTTTTCTTCTTTTTGAAAGTATTTTTTTTTTTTAAATTAAATTTCTTCTTCTTTGAAAATATTTTATTGTTTTCATCATCACCTTCAAGATCTTTATTAGGACAATTTGCACCATAGTGTCCTATCTTTCCACAATTAAAACATTTAAAGGGTAATTTCCCTTTATATTTGCCTGATCCTCTTTTTAGTTTTCTTACAAAAGAGGATTTTGTTTCATCTAAAACATTAGCCTCAACTTTAAAGGAAGATTCCTTACTACCAGAGTTATGTTCATTTAATCTCATCTCATAAGCAGTAAAGAAACCATGGAGATCATCAAGTGTTACCTTATTAATGTCTCTTTCTTCAACTGCTGCAATCTTTGGATCAAACTTAGTGGTTAAAGACCTCAAAAAATTTTGAACAACAAGATTTTCAAGAAGGTTTTCTCCAAACCCTCTGATTGCATTTACAATTTCTTGAATCTTCAAGAAAAAATCAGCAATCTTTTCATCGTCACCTCATTTTTAAACTGTCAAATTTATGTCTATAATTCTAAAGTTTTTCTTCTTTAACTTTCTCATCACCTTCATAGATGGTGGAAAATTTATCCCATACAGCCTTTGCATTTTTATAGTCCATTATTTTTTTCAGGACATCATTAGTGAGTCCACAACAAATAGCATTTTCAGCCTTTGCATTGCAGTCATATGCTCATTTCTTATCAGCATCAGAAGGAGGTGATGTAGCAGTATATGCATTTTCTATTGCAGCTCACACATCATATCCTAAGGAGTTGATATTTTTTTTCATTCTAAACTTCCAGAAAGCATAACAAGTACCATAAAAAAGTGGTGCCCTGGTTGTAGTTAAACCTTCTTGAATTGCCATTAGCACTTCTAAACAAAAAACCCCTAGTTGACTGAACAACAAGGTTTGGCTCTGATACCAATTGTTCAAGTGCAGTAACACTGAGAGGGGGGGGGGGTTGATTCAGTGTTAACGAACTAATGAATTCTTTTTAAAATAATTTGATCATGAATGTACTTATGCTGAAAATATAAATGAATAAACAACGAAAAAAATACTTTTAAAAGATTGACACAAATTTTTTCTTGAGTGGAAACCCTCCTGGGGAATAAAACCACTCGAATGTGGCCTCACTGGCTTTATCTAAAAAAATAATTCTTTGTACAAAGCCTCATTGGAAAATTTGTCTCACTGGCAATGGTGTTATCTCACTGATAGTCTTATAGTGCTATCTCACTGATAATCCTTTTAAAATGTACAAGTATGAAAGTAGTATAAAAACAGAGTTGATATCTGTCTCATTAATCATACACTTTGTTGTACAATGACCTTAGAATTAGAGTTACAAAATTCCAAGCCTCAAAACAATATATTTCCCTTCTGAAAGATATAATCTGTGCCTCCCAAAACGTCTCATTCATCATATTGAATGAGCAATTCAAAATATATATAAGTTGTCTATTTTGTAAACAAAATCTGTTTGAAAACTATACATATGAGCAACTTCCACATAAACCGAACTACCCTTGCGAGTTATAAACTTGTCAAGAAAACAACTTATGAGAGAATTGTATATAACTATTGTTTTTAACTGTAAACATATATCTTCTTACACAAAACTGAATCATAACCCATCGGCTCAAAACAAAAAGTTTCTTGCTAAGAAAACAATGAAGATAATCAACATATAACTGTCACATATCTTACAAAAACCGACACCATTAATCAAAGATGAATAACCATAAACACACAATAACCCACAATACATTTGAATAAACCTACAAACATCAACAACAGGCCCAACAAGGGTTTATTTACAACGAAACACAAGTATTTACAACCGAGGGTAAACACTAAACAAGCAAACACAACTACTAAAAATTGGCAAGAGACCCATTATGGACTTAAAAGAAACATTACAAATTTAAACACGACATAGAGATTTTGATTTTTCCAAACAAACATTCAACCCTTTTAACAACCAATCATTTTTAGCTTACACAAAAACTCAGGTAAACACAACAAACCCCAAATACAACCAAATGGTGTCAAGATCACCAAAAAACACAAACTTAATCCATACTATTCCACATTGACACAAAGAAAAACAAAAGAATGAGAAAGAGTACACTTGGAGTCTAAAGAATACTCTCAACTGATTCTTCATGATCATAATTTTTATTGCAAGTTCTTGTCCAAGTAGCCAACACCTAAAACAACCTTCTCTTTTCGCCATCACCATGATGAGGGTAACAAACCCTAACCGACAAATGAATCAACCACCGAGTTTCTCAAAGCCTCATCAAAGCTTTCAAATACAACATAATGATATTTCATGTCTGAGTAATATGATGGGAATAAATCCCACAAAATAATTACCAAGTTGAGGATGCAAATGATTCTTGTAGGTTTGACTTAAAAAAACATTATCATTACTTCCTTTTATCATTTTCCACTTTTTAGATGAATAACGATGCCTTGAATAAAAATGTCAATATGCCCCATTCTAGAAAAATATTTGGAGAACCATATTTCTTTATGATATATGTAGCAATGCCCCATTTAAGAATAAAACCTGTATCAATGCACTTCAATAAAGATGCCGATAGATATGCAAATGAACATTACAAAACCAAATGCAGGATGAGGATCAACATATTTATATAAATACATGCACAACTGAGGAAAAACACCATGTGCACAACCTGTATCATCAACCTTAGTGTATTGACGTGGTGCAGAAGCAACGAGGGACAGCAAGGTCAGGTGGTGGTGTTAGAAGTAAGAATTTTTAGCGAAAATTTACATGGTTATGCACTCATGAGTTTCAAAGCCCATACCATTAGTATATAAATCCACTATGCATAACATATTTTCCCATATTTTATCATTTGGTCCCATAAGAATTCACCTATCCCTAAGCATTTGAATTTATAAGTCATATCAGCATGAGATGATGCAGGTCTCATCAACCCAAAAAATTTATACTAACGCATGTTTTTTTTAGCATATCAGAAAGAGGCTAGAAATGTCTCAGTGACCAGGGGATTCATATTCGCATGATGCAGTTTGCAGTCTCAATGACCAGAGGATTCTATTGGCAATAAAATGTTAATTGGAATAAGTCATAGCGAGCCTATATGTGTCATACCGATGAAGCACAAAGAACTATATCGGCCAGACTTAAGCCATTGGAGTAAGGTCTCGTAGCATTCATCTGTTCTCACCGATATAAAAAAGGAGGATTCTATCAATATGAGTTAAGAGGAAATCCTTGACCCACCATGTCACTATGTGGTACATTGGTAATAGGACTTGGCGATATTCATTGTCTTGACGATAAGAAAATTCATCAGTGAGACATACTTCATTAGAGAGAGCTAGGAAGGTCTTACTGAAAGTGCTTCCATCGGTAAGAAAAAGCATTACGTCTCGATGATCAGAATTGACAAAGGAAATAGATCAAGGGAAATTTCTCGGCAAGACACAAGGTAAGCGAGGGAATATTTGCCCGACTCACAATGTCATAGTGATAGGTTTGCATTAGTGAGAGTCATGGTGATATACTCAGGACCAAAGGGATACTATCAAGAGACACATAACATCGATGAAACTATAGTACAACTTAG
Organism: Sequoia sempervirens; assembly: GCA_007258455.2. Taxonomy (NCBI): domain Eukaryota; kingdom Viridiplantae; phylum Streptophyta; class Pinopsida; order Cupressales; family Cupressaceae; genus Sequoia; species Sequoia sempervirens. The sequence goes on from VDFB02189587.1 coordinate 6,600, forward strand.
TGATATAAGTGAAGATAATAAGATAGCTATCGGTGAGACCTAGAGTTTCAGGGAGACTACAGGATGTCTTCGTGGGTGTCGGTGAACATTTGAAAAAATACTAAATAAAAGCATTGCACGAGACTTGAATACGAATGGACCTACGACCTTTCATGTGGTGATGTATAAATACCAATTTTTGGTAGCGGATAAAGAAGATAGCAAAGGGAGAAATAAAAAATACAATAGATCATAATGTCTTACAATGTTGAGACTATGATGCATGTATGAAACTATGGAGATATCAATGAAAGTCATTTTGATTTGGTGATGTATTTTCTTGTATCAGTTGTTTGTTGTGTTAATTAAAAGTATTGTTGAAGTTGTCTCCAAGGTTGATGTTTTCTAATTATTTAAATTGATATGTCAAGGACATTTTTTAGTTTATCAGTCCACACTTGTTGTATCTTTATGGTTGGATTAATTGGTTCTTTCAAGGAAATATTAAATCCTTTTGATCAATCATAGTAATTAGGAAATCTCATTTGGATCATTAAGAAGAGCTCAATAATCATATTCTTTCATGTTTATACAAGTTATAAACTCAAATTTATATGCCAAACAATTAGAGTATCTTCCAGAAAGAAGTTACTTATTTCAGACCTTTCATTTGACTCCACACACCCAATAAAGCACTAATCTCTACCATTCCACTGTTTAGTAATTTCATTCATTTTTACATATGAACATATTAGTTTTAGCCTTGATATTGCTTATACAATCTATACTAAAATAAAAATCATTTATCCACTCCCATTCTCCATTGTGGATAAATTACTTTAAGGAATAATCATAAATCAAGTCTGCCTCATTCATATACGTATACCCTCCTAGGTTTGGCAGAACCTAAAGAGTAGAAGGTTCAAATCATTTGGCCTTGTCTGTTACCCTAAAACGTATCAAGAGATTGGAAACTTCTTGAGGTATTTTTCCTGTGTTTTTGAGAGCTAACAAATTGGTGACTCTACTAGGGAAATCATTTGCAGAATATACGATCGAAGATCATCATATAGAGTCATTGAAGAAAGATTCATAATTTTAGAATTTTTAGGAAAAAGTGATTCCGCTAGGGATAAAATCAAGAATATCTCATCTTTTCTCACTTTTAAGAAAGTGAGTGGCAACTCTGACAAGAACATTGCATCAATTCAACATGAATGGTAGAATATCCCAATACAAAGGAGGTCCTAGTGGTAGTAGTAAGTGGCTACATAAGGATGATAAGGGGAAAAAGATAGTTGATGACATGTGCATAACAAACAAAGACAAAGCATCAAGACCACATTGTGAGACATGACCGTTATGATACATGGAGAGATAGTTCAGGTGGAGAACCTTGTACCCCTAAAGAAAAAAGAAATCCTTTTTATAATCCTCAGAAACAGGTGGAATTTGAGGCTAAAATCGAGGCTGAAAGAGTCAAGTATCAACAAGAAAATGATCAAAGAATGGAGGGTAATCAAAATGAGCCCATTGATAATGTAACCCCTCAAGAAAATTTTGAGTTCTTGACTGGCAAAGAATTAGACATAAAGTTGGAATTTCAGAGACAAGAAGTAGAAAGAGAAAAAGTAGAATTGGAACAACAGAGGCTTCAAAAGATAAAATAACTCCAAGACATGAAATTGTAGGAAGCCAAAATTAAGGCTCAGACAACTAGTCTTTCAAAGTATGTACCACCTCATAAGCAAGGAAACAATTATGTAGGGAATTCATATCAACCAAAGGCTCCTCAGAGTTAGATAGGAAATCAATACATGTAGCCAAACCATCCGCCGTATACCGCATCACAACATACAAATTCCCAACCACCTCATGGTCAACAATATGTGCCATATCTTCATACACAATACAATAATCCAGTGTACTAGTATCAGCACTTGCATAACCCTCCCCCTCAGCAATACACAACAATGATTAGACAGTTTGATTTGACAGGGTTTCAATTATATCCTTACCCTATGGATAGTAGTTGGAGAAGTCTTGTTCCTAGGTTTACATGGAGTAGTGCAATTACTACTAAAGATCATTTGAGGAATTTTAATGCTTTTGTCCAAGATTTGGATATACCATATGAAGATTTACATATGAGGTTGTTCATGATGTCACTCACTGAAGAAGCTAGGGATTGGTTCAATAGCCCGCCAACAACTTCTGTTGATTCTATCCAAGAATTTTAGGATCAATCTCTTGAACAGTATGGAAATCTATGTGCACTAGATGTTGCTTTTCATGAATTAGTATGAATTCAGAAAAATTAGAATGAGTCAATTTATGATTTTAACTGGAGATTCAACAAATTGCAGAATAAGATACCACTTGGGCCAAAGTTTCTAGACTCTGCAACATTGAGTATTTATTTGAATGCATTCGACCCAAAAATAGGGTATGAACTAAGAAATATGTTTCCAAGAGATTTAGTTGAAGCCCAAAAGATAGCACTAACCATTGAAAATAATAGGAAAGTTGTTGGGATGACCAGTAAAGAGTTAATCCTAGGGTTCCTCAGCAAGTCAATAATTATCAGTACAAATAGGAGAACACATACATAAATGAGAGGCCTTAGTTACATGGCATGCCTTACAATAAAAATTGGAAGGATGAAAAACCTATAATAGATAGATCTAGGAACAAAGAAACACCTGATCCATTAAGGAAGAAGGGAGCATATATGGTCAATAATAATCTTTGGTGTGAAGGTTGTGATGGGCCACATTCCCCAGACCACTATGTTGTAGCCCAAGAAATGCAGGAAGAAGGAATGTTAGAAGGTAACAATGGAGAGGATCACATAGTGTATTTGACCTCAAATAATTTTCACCCTGTTGAGGAGAGATATTCATCCTCAGAAGATGAAGGTTGTGAGTATGATGTTTCAAATCAAAGGTGCAATGTCCACATGGCTGAACAACAAGTTTTTTCTAATTCTGAAGAAAATCTTGTAGAACATCACTTTGTTGAGGTGCCTACTCAATGCAATATAAGGAGACCCACTGACGAGGAAATAAAGAGATTAACCATTGCTGCAGTTGAACAAGTAAAGAGCAAGTATTGGTTAAGAAATAGGACAGTGAATGAAAAGGAAGGTGTTCCTAGGGGGATATTTATGAAAGACAGAGAAGTAACACAAAGAGTTTTGAAGAAAACATAAAATATGCAACATGAAAAGAATGAACAGATGCTTGTCCCAAAGGAGGAGAATAAAGAGTTATACAGAGAAAAGAAGAAGCCTGTCCAGAAGGAAGAAAACAAAGGAGAAACATTAGAGCAAAAGAAAATAATTAAGGCAGAGGGTTCTTCTTTTGATTTCTCTCAGGCATTATCTCAGGTAAAAATGTATGTCCCATTGCTTGAGATGATGAGAATTAAGGAGTATAGGGATAGTGCAATTCAATTGATATCAAATGGAAGCGAGAAAAGTACAAGTTCTAAAAATTAGATGGCCACTAAAATAGTTAACAAGCAAGAGAAGGTGATTGTCCCAGAAGTGTGTCTAAATGATGTATTGGTAAATTCCCCACAAGTTGATCCATTTTTCACCATGTTACTTATAAACAACAAACTGTTAAGGAATTTCATGATAGACTCTGGTGCCACTATCAATATTATGCCAGCAGAGTTATGAAACAATCCTGGCAATGTGGGCAGATACTAATGAAGGGAAGTTATGTAACGTGGATACCAGCTCATTCCAAAGAGGGTGTTATGAAATATGTTGAATTCAAACTAGCTGCTTATCCTCAGGTGGCCCCTATAATATAGATATAACTGTAATTGATACCCCTCCTCAGTTTGGGATGCTTCTATCAAGACAGTGGATGGCAGCGGTTGGGGGAAATGTCCAATTTTATTTATCTTATGCAATAATTCTAGTGAATGGTCAGGAAGTTAAGTTGTATAGGGAGCCAAGGATGAACCAAATTGTAGATTGTGTACCTCAAGATCAAGTCAATTTCTTTTGTGATGTGGATCTTGGGAATTTTAAGATTGAACCAGCCTAGCCAAAATTAGTCAATGTTGATCCAATTGATAAACATGTTGCAAAAAACTATGATGTTGTGTGGAAAATGTACTTTGATGGAGCATGTAGCCAAGAAGGTAATGGAGTAGGAATAGTATTCATTTCACCTGAAGGAGTTACATTTAAATATTCATTTTTTCTAGCATTTGAATGTACAAACATGGCAAAGTATGAAGCTTTAATAACAAATTTGAATATGGCTATAAAACATAAGATCAAGTTGCGAGTTGTTTTAGGGGATTCTGAGCTAGTTTTTTCTCAAGTTAAATCAAAATATGTAACAAAACACAAGAGGTTGAAGCAATATAGGAATTTCGTATGGGACACAATTGAGTTGTTTGATGCTTTCTCCATTGAGTGGATTGATAGGTTGAAAAACATAATGGCAGAATTTTTAGCCAATGTAGCACTAAGAAGAGATGACATCACACTGGCTGGAGTGTCTCAAATTGAGTTCAAAACAAGACCTGTTGTGCCTGAAAATAAATACAGTTGGCAAGTTTTTAATGACGATGTTGACCTCCTAAAATTTCTTCATTGTATAGATCAATATGAAGCTCAATAAATTGACTTCAATGCCTTTGTAGAAGTAGATGGAAAGCAGACAGTATTCGGGAAGGAGGTCTTACAGCTTAGAACTAATAGGCTTCCCAAAGGGCTAGTAGCATTGGAGAGGGTATATGATGGAAATGATCAGTCCCTCATGAAGCAGACACCAGTCAAGAGGGAGGATATTGAAGAGGTAAATTTGGGGACTAAGCTAGCACCAAGAAAAGTATACATTGGAAAGAAAATAAACCCGACAATTCAAAGAATTTGTTGATTGCATTATTGAGAAAATATAAACATGTGTTTGCATGGTCTTATGAAGATCTCAAAGCATATAGGGAGGATTTTTTTCAACATGAAATCCCATTGAAACCAGATGCAAAGCTATTTAGGCAGTGAAAAAGACCTATTAACCCAACACTGGAACCAAAAATGCAGGAGGAATTGGAAAAGCTTAGAGATGAGGGTATCATCAATCCAATTAGGCATTCAACATGGGTTTTGAACTTGGTTCCTGTGAGGAAGAAGAACGAGGATATCAGATTATGTGTAGACTTTAGAAATCTAAATATGGCATCCCTCAAGGATAATTACCCTCTACCCAATATGGAAGTTGTACTACATACAAAGCAATAGGTGTGAGCTATTATCTATGATGGATGGTTCTCTGTTACAACTGGTCAAAGTCAAAGAATCTAAGCAGCATAAGACAACATTTTACAACCCCATGGGTGTCATATGTTTATAATTCCATTTGGTCTCACAAAATGCAGTGCAACCTTCAAAGAGTTATGGACGAGTATTTGCAAACTTGATTAATGCTATAATGGTAGTATATATCAAGATGACCTTAATGCCATTCAAAAGGGTTGAAGATCATGTAGAACATCTAGAAAAATATTTAACAAAGCTTTGGAATATTGTATTAGTTTGAACCCTAAAGAATGTCATTTTGGCAAATAATACAGGGAATTTTAGACACATAATATGCTAAAGGAGGGAATTAGAATAGATCATGAGAGGGTTGAGGCTATAGATAAAACCTTATTCCTAAACCGGCCAGGCCATCCAGTCATTTTTTGGACAAATCAACTTTGTTAGGAGGTTTGTGTCTAATTTTGCTGAAATTGTTAAGCCCATATCAAAGATGCTAAGGAAGGGACAAAAAATAGATTGGATTGCAGAAGCATTGGAAGCTTTTATATCCATTAAAAAGGCCATCAAAGAAGCCCCTATCCTTAAATCTCTAGATTTTGCAAAACCCTTTCAAATATTTTCATTTGCTTCAATGCACACTGTAGTTGCTGTTATGTTGCAGAAGAATGAGGAAGGTTATGAGAAGCCTGTGTTTTTTTTAGCAAGTCATTGCAAGCGTCAAAATTGAAATATGATATAATGGAAAAGAAAGTGTTTGCATTGGTGAAAGCCACAAAAGCTTTTAGACCATATATTGTTGGAGCTAAGGTGATTGTCTATGTCCCTCATACAGCTATTAAAGATATCATGACACAGTCAGAAGTAACAGGGAAGAGATGCAAGTGGATTAATAAGATTCAAGAGTTTGATATGGAAATACAAATTATCAAATTAGTGGGAGATCAGGGTTTGGCCAAGTTAATGGTAGAAAAAAATATTGAAGCAAATCAAATTTTTAATGTAGAGGATGAAGGAAATGTAATTACGAGCATTGAGCACACTTCTTGGTATACAGACATTGTGTATTACCTCAGATACATGAAGTACCCTGAATGGTTAAGTGATAATCAGAGAACTTTGAAGCTACAAGCATCAAAATATGTGTTCATGGAAGGTGATTTGTTTTGGAAAAATAGGGATGGGATGTTGTTATATCTAGATGAGTTACAAGCTAGACATGTTTTAAGAGAGATGCATAAAGGGGTCTATGGAGGCCACTATTCTACAAAGACAACTACACATAAGATTCTCAGGGCAGGATATTACTAGCCAAAAGTCTTTAATGATTCTTTTTCATACGTAAGAAGATGTGAAGCATGCCAGAAGTTCTCAGGGAAAATGAAGTATCAGGGAGCTTTACCACTTAGACCTTTGCAGGTTGAAGCCCCTTTTCATCAATGGGGAATTGATTTTATTGGGGAGATACAAGATAAATCAAGTGAAGGACATAAGTGGATACTAGTAGCTACTAATTATTTTACCAAATGGGTAGAGGTAGTTCAAACCAAGCAAGCAACCAGTAAAGTTGTGATCAATTTTTTAATGGATAACATTATTACCAGATTCGGTACACCATTAAGATTGATTATAGATAATGGGATGTGTTTCAAATCTGATGAATTCAAAGATTTTTGTAGTACACATGGTATTACTATTTCTTATGCAGATCCTTACCCTCCACAAGCTAATGGTCAAGCAGAGTCCAGCAACAAAAGTCTTCTGAAAATCATAAGGAGAATGCTAGGTGGGAATAAGAAGGCTTGGGATTCAAAATTGAAGATGCTTGTTTGGGCTGATAGGATAACTGTGAAAAAGGAAATTGGAAAGTCCCCATTTGAATTGTTATATAGAACACAAGCTAGGATGCCTTTACAAAATTTGTTACCAGTTTACAAATTTATCCTTCAAGAAGATATAGATATTCCAAAACCAATGGAAGAAAGAATGGAGCAGCTGGCTAAACTTGATGAAATAAGAAGAGTAGCACAAAACCAGAATGTGAAGTTGCAGGCACAAATGAAGTATTTGTATTATAAAAGGGAAAAAAATAGAAAATTTGAAGAAAATGATCTAGTGCTAATGTGGAATGCAAGGTTTCAAGAGAAGGGAAAGCATGGGAAGTTTGAAGCCTTGTGGCTGGGACCCTTTGTTGTTTTTGGTAAGAAAGGAGAAGATTCATATTACTTACAGAACATGACTAGTGAAGAACATGAGTTGCCTGAACATGGGCAATTATTGAAGCACTTTTTCTCTTGAACAATATTGAGGATTAAGGGTTGCCAGTGCATGGACAACTCTTGCCAATCCTCTCAAAACTTCCTTTCCATGTACAGTAGTTTAGGAAATAAAAGGAATAAGAATTTCCAGTACATGGACAATCCCACATTCCTTCATTCAAAATAAAAATCTTTCCATGTACGTAGTATAGGATCGTTCATCTCCATTTCCATTCATTCCATCCTACTCACTTGTCCATGTCCTTGAAAATTTGGTTTGCTCACCCAAAGGTCTGGATCCTTGTAAAGATCTCACAATCAATAATCCCCAGATGAAGCCAATGTTAGAACTGTAAAATTTTGAAAATTTTATGGCTATCTATACTCATGAGTTTCCAAAAAAGCCCATACCATTAGTATATAAATCCACTATGCATAACATATTTTCCCATATTTTATCATTTGGTCCCATAAGAATTCACCTATCCCTAAGCATTTGAATGTATAAGTCATATTGGCATGAGATGATGGAGGTCTCATCGACCCAAAAAATTTATACTAACGCATGTTTTTTTTAGCATATCAGAAAGAGGCTAGAAATGTCTCAGCGACCAAGGGATTCATATTCGCATGATGCACTTTGCAGTCTCAACAACCAGAGGATTCTATTGGCAATAAAATGTTCATCAGAATAAGTCATAGCGAGCCTATATGTGTCATACCGATGAAGCACAAATAACTATATCGGCCACACTTAAGCCATTGGAGTAAGGTCTCGTAGCATTCATCTATTCTCACCAATAAAAAAAATGAGGATTCTATTGATATGAGTTCGAGGAAGTCTTGCCAACCCACCATGTCGCTATGATGGAGTTACATCGGTAAAAGGACTTGGCAATATTCATTGTCTTGATGATAAAAAAATTCATTGGTGAGACAGACTTCATCAGAGAGAGCTAGGAAGGTCTTACCAAAAGTGATTCCATCAGCAAGAAAAAACATTACGTCTCGGCGATCAGAATTGAAAAAGGAAATAGATCGAGGGAAATTTATTAGCAAGACACAAGGTAACTAGGGGAATATCTACCCGACTCACAATGTCACAATGACAGGTTTGCATCAGTGAGAGTCATGGCTATATACTCAGGACCAAAGGGATATTATCAGAGAGGCACATAACATCAGTGAAACTATGGGACAACTCAGCGATATAAGTGAAGATAACAAGATAGCTATCGGTGAGACCCAGAGTGTCGAGGAGACTACAAGATGTCTTCGCGGGTGTCTGATGAACGCTTGAAAAATTCTGAATAAGAGCATTTCCCAAGACTTGAATATGAATGGACATGACCTTTCATGTGGCCGATGTATAAATACCAATTTTTGGTAGCGGATAAAGGATATAGCGGAGGGCGAAATAAAAAATACATTAGATCAAAATGTCTTACAATGTTGAGACTATGATGCATGTGTGAAACTATGGAGATATCAATGAAAGTCATTTTGATTTGGTGATGTATTTTTTGGTATCATTTTTTTGTTGTGTTAATTAAAAGTATTGTTGAAGTTGTCTCCAAGGTTGATATTTTCTAATTATGTAAACTGATATGTCAAGGACATTTTTCAGTTTATCAATGCACACTTGTTATATATGTATGGTTGGATTAATTGGTTCTTTCAAGGAAAGATTAAATCCTTTTGATCAATCATAGTAATTAGGAAATCTCATTTGGATCATTAAGAAGAGCTCGGTAATCATATTCTTACATGTTTATTCAAGTTATAAACTCAAATTTATATGCCAAACAATTAGAGTATCTGCCAGAAAGAAGTTACTTATTTCAGACTTTTCATTTGACTCCACACACCCAATAAGGCACTAGTCTCTATCATTCCACTATTTAGTAATTTCATTCATTTTTACATATGAACATATTAGTTTTAGCCTTGATATTGCTTATATAATCTATACTAAAATAAAACTCATTTATCCACTCCCATTTTCCATTGTGGATAAATTACTTTAGGAAATAAGCAAAATCCAAGTCTGCTTCATTGTTATAGGTATACCCACCTAGGTCTAGCAGCACTTGAAGAGAAGAAGGTTCGAATCATTTGGCCTTATTTGTTACCTTGAAATGTATCAAGATATTGGCAACTTCTTGAGGAATTTTCCTATTTTTTGAGAGCTAATAGGTGGAATGGAGAATTATTGCATTTCTACGAGGGTATCTGAAAAAACCCTAGAAACCAAACCAAGCGAGTTATCTACAAAAAACAATGATTACTTGCTTGAAATTTGTGTTAGGACTTCAAATTAGATGCAAGCTAGGCTGCTTCAAATCCCCATCAACCATGTAAGTAAAGCCTTCACAAAGGAATCATTACGGTCATATAGTGCATAAAAACAAGGCAATTTAAAGAGAATTTTTTGAGTAAAAAGCAGGCAAAAATGAGGTTTTTATCCGCACCAAAGGGTATCATGAATGTATTCATAGTTTTGTGAAAATTTTTGTTTATATGTTTCCCCATGAATTCAATGGTCACAACCCACCTTCCACAAAATGATTGACCCGTTAACCTTCTCAAAAATGCAAAATTTGTCATTGTTTTGCAGTGCAATTTTTCAACACACTTTGAAAACAAAACACCACTTAACATACCAACCTAAAACACTATTAGATCACCACCAATGGTCTTACAAGACCTTATTCAAAACAAAAATTGTCACCCCTAAAACCTATGATACCACAAAACTTAGAATTTTAGTTGGTGCTCCTACACCATACACCCAGAAAGGAGAAATTTCATCCTCCTGATGAAATAAGATCTTCAACTATCCTATGTTTTGCAATGTCTTCTCCAAACATCTAGGTTGCTTCTTCTTCAGGAAGTCCAAGCCACTTGACCAAATGCTCCTTATAAACTTTTCTCCTTGTTCTCTTCACCTCCCTTGAATCTAGAATGGTTTCAAGTTGCATAGGTTGAGTAGGTGGGAGGTCCTTGATCCAGTCTTCATTAGCATCCTCAGGTTCACCTGCTTCTCCTACAAACACAGATCCCTTATAGGGATATAAGTTAGACACATTAAAAATAGGTGATATGGCCACTCCTTGTGGGAGTTCAATTTCATAAGCATTGTTTCCATACTTGTGGATCACCTTACAAGGCCCTATTTTCTTCATCATCAGTTTTGAGTACTTCCCCTTAGGCAATCTTTCCTTTCTCAGATGTGCCAATACTAAATCACCCACCTTAAACTGTACATCCCTTCTCTTCAAATCTGCCTTCTGCTTGTATCTATCCACATTCTTTTCAAGGGTTTCCTTAACTTGTTTATGGACATCATGCATGGCCACAGCAAAATCTTCTCCTTGAGCACTCCTATTGTTTACCCCACTCAAGTCTCTCAATTCATAGACACCCCTAGGGTGCATTACATACACAACTTCAAAGGGACGTTTTCCAATAGTCCTGTTGATTGAGTCATTATATGCATATTCAGCCTGTTGTAATATCAGATCCCAAGCTTGCTTGTGCTCCTTGGTCAGGCATCTTAGTAGGTTTCCCAAAGACATATTGACAACCTCAGTTTGCCCATTTGTCTGAGGATGATAGGCAGAACTGTAGGTCAGATTGGTTCCCAATTTCCTCCACAATGTTCTCCAAAAATGTCCAATAAACTTTGAATCTTTGTCAGAAACTATGGACAGTGGCAACCCATGTATTCTAACAATTTCTTTAAAGAATAAGCTTGTAATATGAGAGGCATCATTGGTGGTTTTGCAAGGAGTAAAGTGTGCCATCTTGCTAAATCTGTCTACCACAACATATATGCTATCATACCCTTTTGATGTTCTTGGCAGACCTAGGACA